>CABFOV010007117.1:0-30417 GCA_902141375.1 Timema poppense | reverse complement strand
GTGTGTGCGTATGTAAAAAAAAAGAGAGATATCCAAAGAATATAAACCAAATCTATTATCTTATTATTTGGTTTTTAGATACAGTGTATAGCTTCACTCGTGGTAGGTAAAATATCCTCTCATTGGGGTCTTGAGGCAGGTGGAGCTGAGTAGGCTACACTGTTATAAGTGCCAGCAATAAAACATAATTAAAATAAACACAAACACGTTGCATTTACCACTCAAGTAAATTGCCGTAGAACTACAAACCCCCTCCCCACCAACACATTCTCTAACCATGAGTTACAACAAGAGTTATATTATTGTACTACTTTAAGTGTACTGGAAATACTCGGACACGATAAATTATTAAAATAATCTAGATATCCTCTTGCATGTATATTGGAGAAACACCTTATACTGGATATTTATACTGGGTTGATCCTGGGCTTCTGATGAAACCTTTTCTTTTAGGCGTGGATTCACGCTAATTCTCCACGTGGCTCGCCGTGACACACACCACACATGGGTTCAACTTTCCACAGTTAGTAACAAAGACCGGCCAGTTTCGCGCGACTAAACTAAGTTGTCACCGGCATATAACAGCGTGTTTATAAGAACACACACAAAAATCACTTATAACTTGATGGACATTTGTAGTTAAAATTTTTAAGCTGTCGTCTCCACACCAATTCGTGAGTAGAAAAGAAACTTAAGGGTATTCCTATCTCTCTCTCTCTTACCCATACACGTAGGAAATATTTTATTTTGGACTCTACGCGAAATTATAACTTGTGTGTTTATGTCCCTACAGTGGTCTATAGAGATCACTGGTGACCTCAAACTACAGCACAAACGGTTGGAACTAAGTCAAGAGTTTGGCTGGGAGTTTTCAAACAATAGCCCTCGCGCCAAGCTACTCTACTTTATCTGCACTTGAGCAGTGGTTCATGTATCAGCGCGAATGATGAACTAAAGAGAAGAATAACTTAGTGGCTCAACTTTCTGGTGCAAACTTCATTGACATGGGTATTATGGGGCTGGTGCCACAATACACAAAATTCGTAGAAGTAAATGGTGACTAGGTATACAAATAAAATACTGGTATGTGATGTAAGGGACTTTTTGCTCAGGTCTGTTTAGCGACGGGAAAGGATTTAAACTTTTTCTCTCTGAGTCTGGACGCTGCTCTCACCTGTAGGGACTTAGCACAAAACTAGGGTAGGGTCCGTAAAGTTCAAAAGTCGATCACCGTTCTCAGTTATTGTTTTTGACGAGTTAGTTGGCGGGATGCATTGGGTGGATAAATGTGGTCGAGGGTGCTTGTCCACCCTTTTTTTTTTAATTTCTGACAAATACTTAATTTCTGCTGTTTTTTTTAAATGTATGGTAGTTTAGATTTATTTTGGCATTACCTTTCATGTTTATGTTTTAGAAAGATATTAATATAACCGCAGTATTATCTAACGTTGGCAATTGTTTTAATTGTATGCAATTGTGACCGAGTAGGGGTCTTCACATTTGGCCAAAGATGCTCAGGTTCACCCAAAAGGAAAATCACCAGGATCCTGTTCTGGTAACATGAATTCTAGGCTACCGAAGTAGAACGCCACGTGCTTCCAACTCTAACCCACAACCGAGCTTCCGGTGAGTTGGAAGTATTTTGATTAAGAGCCTATTTGATTAATTGTGCAATGCGTTGATTAAAAATGCACAGGCAAGGAGACTTTTATTTCATTAATAATAATAGTAATAATTATAATTATAAAATAATCTGTCTCTCAGTGTTCCTCGTACATTCAAAGTAGCATAATACTATGCGTTTGTTGCATTTCGCGATTATATTAGGCCAAGATTTGGAATTATATGGAACTCTTACCTACAAAGTTGATGTGATGGTAGCTTGTTTATTTTAATTGCTAAGACTTAAAACAGTGAGACCTTTTGTGGGACATACACTCTAGCGATAGTGGCCCCTTTGGGCGAATAATTGGTAGTGAAGTGTACCCTAAGCATCTACTGGCCACGCTTTGGTGACAATATCTATTGTAAAGGTACGGGATATTGTACTCAAGAATATGCATATCTGGGTCTACCATTTTCAACTCCAACCATCTAATGGTCCCGCTGAGAAGAGCTATTTTTGTCTACCGCAAGGGAAGTTAGCCTAAGATAAGCTTTAGGAAAATGTAGAATAATTCGGAGAAGTGACATCCTATTTTAAGTGCCAATAATTTAGTTAATTTAATCTCGAGTACATTTCAAAGGTCCTACCTATGTAAATATTTTTGGCTTGTAATAAATCAAATTTTTATTTCATGATTTCTTTAAAATTGCTTACTGGACCTTACTTTCTAGATACGCAGCAGAAATATCATTCTAATAATATTTATTTTATAGCAGTGATCTCTATATTATATTGGCGACGCTCAAGTTTATCGCCTGCTACATTGTGGAGGGAAAAAGATTTAACAGTTTCTTTCAATGTTCTTATGCGAAAACATGTCTCTGATGAATAAAAGTGTTATGTGAAAATAGTGAAGTATTATACCACGCTTGCGTGAAGAATAATTTACATTAAAGGATATACAATTCAGTCTTACAGCGATTATTGTACAAATACAATTAATATATTTACTATATTTAAACATGAAGTTATCATCCATGTTGCTTACAATCTGCCAAGATTACACTTATATTATTTAAAGTTGGCTATTAGCTTGTATCTTGGTTTCAGAAACTATTTTATACTGAAAGTTCGATAAATATAATGAAAGATAGCGTATCTTAAAACTTGATTACATTTGTTTGATTGACCAACTTTGTGTGGTTGCCATACGTTCAAACGCTGACCTAGGTTATAAATTTGTAGAAAGTAGGGTTGCTACTAAACTCTGATTTTAGTAAGAATGCCAATATTCAAGGCTCTATTTCGTAGCAGAATACTATCATATATTAGTATTTTGTCTATTTAGAATAAAAGTAGAAATTTCCTTCTGGAAGGTATTTTATCCTACCTAAACACTACTATAGGGTATGATTCTGGTACGAGATCGAGCCTTTCAAACGAGCTTCCTTCAATAAATAATAATAATAAATATAAGGATAAAACTCACGAGTTTGGAAGTTCGTTATGCTCTTCAAAGCTCTCACCAATACATTTATTTGATTTAACCAATCATACGTGTGTTTCATATGTTCAATCAAATTAAGGAACAATGTCATAATGCCACTTTGCCTTGTATGGGTGTAAGAGAGAAAGCAATACCCGAAAGTTTCCTCCTTTCTTATTTAATGGTAATCAGCCGGGAGCCCAAAAACTTCAGTCACCTATGTACATCCAGTTATATTATAGAGCATACTATAGCGGTTGATATTACTTCAAAATCCGCGATCTAACCTAGTTGCCACCATTGATCTCTATGGCTCTCAATGGCTAGTTACATCTCAAAGTCACTCTAACCCTATGGCTCAGTGGTTAAAATAGCCACACCTGTTGGCAGTTAAAATAATTTAGAATACACAAGGTTTTTTTTATAATCCAAAACGCTATTAAAAAAAAAGTGATGAGAGCAGAGCATGGTTCTAAGTTGGAAAAATTCATCACTAATTGAATGGCTCCAAAAATAAGTTACAAGGTATAACATATATTAACATAAATTATTTCATTAAACATAGGTTCATTATATTTACAAAAATGTATACAAACAAAGTTGATCTGAATGTAAGAGATGTTAAAAGATATGTTGAAATCTCTTCCATGCCTTCAAGAATTGTTCATAGTTATTTAGAAACAAAATAAGATTGATGGGGCGAATTGTTCATTTGACTTCGGGTATTGGTGGCGTAAAGTTGTTGTTGAAAGTTGTGAAATAGTTGAGCATAATTAGGGTCCGCTGTTGTTGGACCGATAACTGGAGAGTTCTTAAAAGTGTTTGACTGTCCCATAGATGGCGGTAAAGGCTGACTGGCATCTGGTGGACCATCAAGACTTAAGGGTGATGACTTGGAACTGGGCACAAACATTTGAGAATTGGGGTTGTTACCGGGTCCAAAAATTTGATCTCCAACCTGTTGACCAGAATTTGGGGGAGCCACGTACATTGGACTGCCCCCTCCCATCTGTTGCATTTTCATCATACCAAGACGCATCTGTGGCATTCCAGGACCTCCGCGCATGGGTACCATCCCTGGGCCTTGGTTGGGGCCCATTGCCATGTAACCGGGCATGGGCATGTTCATTCCGACCATAGGACCATTAGGTCCCATCATTGGACCATTCATGTTGCCAATTTGTCCCCCAAGAGAATTAGTGACAGGCCCACAACTTGGCCGAAGCATCCCTCCCATTTGAGGAGACATTCCAACCACCATTCTATTGGAACAATTCATAGGCATATTCATACTACCCATACCTGAAACATTAGGCATACCATTGTTAGGAAAATACTGCAAGTTATGAGTGGGAACTTTACTATCCAAATTGGACAGGGGATTTGCAAATCGTAGAAAATCCAGACTAGGAGGAATCCTGGGACAGGAGTTCCTGCCCGACTGTGGTTTGGTAGGAAGATAATTAATGGTATTTGGAGCACTTGCTTTTACTTGAACGTTGGCACTGCTATACAGATTATGCCCCGTTTGACGGCCCATCATCCTCTGAGGTACTGGACTGGATGGATATGGAGATGAACCACGAGATGGCACCATGCTCATCATCATATTGGGTTTGGGTGAGGTAGAGCTGTTAGTATTGACTATGGGGTGGTTCATGTTGGGTGGTGTATTTACACCACCAGAGCATTGCGGCACCATTATCCCAACACTCGAGTCGGGGCTGTATGAGTGAGGAGCAGAGTTTTGCAATGGCATTCCTCCAAAGTTTGGCGGTCCAGATTGAGGGTCATTTAAACCAGGACCCCTACCCATTTCATTCATCTGCATATGGTGCACTCCAGGGTTATAAGGCATCATACCCAGACCACCTGGACCAATACCTAAACCACTCATTAGAGCAGGGTTTTGTCCAGTCGGTGAATTGGCAACACTGTTAGCTAATTGCTGACTCATTTGAACCATTGATGTAATTGGATCAAAATGTGATGTTTTTCCATTGCATATGACCTCGCCTGTGTTAGGATTTAGGGGGACATTCTTTGATCGAACGCAAGGGAAACTACCAGAACCTGTGGGAGATATATCCAGAGGTGGCACTTTCATGCCAGTCAGAGATGAATTTGTTGGTTGCATTAAGTTCTGTGTTTGAATGTTAATCACTGGAGAAGTGGAATTGGGTCCATTTCCTGAGTTAGGAATTCTTGGGGGATCCATTCCGTCTGTTTGAGGACTAGAACTAAGAAACTGCTGTACAATTTCTGTAGTAGGAGGTTTGTTTGTGGGCTCCAATCCTGGATTTTGAGGACTGGGTTCAGAATATCTATGTTGTTGCTGAATTTTTGCATCATTCTGAGTTGCAGCTGGTGTATGTGGACTGGGCACTGGAAATCTATTTGATTCCCCAGAAGTCGAAGAAAATCGAGATCCAACATCTAAGGAGTTTGATGTAAGAGGTGTTCCAGGACCAGATATTTTGTTGGAACTAGGCAGATCAGAAGTAGTTGCGGGCATGTTGGAATCCATGCTGAGTGGTGGTAGGCTGGAACAAGAAATAAGTTTAGTTACCATTTTGAGTAAAAGTGGAATCTACTATATCCATAGTTTAAAGCAATGGTTCCCTACCATTTTGAGCTCATACCTCACTTTTACTTTCGGCAAAGTCCCACATCTACCATTCCTCGATGCTTCTCATTTCTGTGCGCATAGTAATATTATTACTTACATCACTTTGGAATATTATTCAGAAGTTTAATTCACTTAATAAAAACATAATACCTAATTAACATACTAATAATTTACTTGAACAAAATAATTTAACATGCTAAGACTTAATAAAATGATCATGAATTTAAAAGAGGATCGTAGAACTTTGATCTAATTTAATTGTCTCAAGAATAGGCTATAATGATTATAATATATATTCTAGTTTAATAAACTGGGGCTATTAAGTTTAAATATTGAAATATTAACCTTTTTAGTTTGAATGTAAATTAATTAATTTATTTCATGAATTTGTAGTGAGAAGGGAAGGAAACACCACGACAGAAATAAATGAAGGCACAATGTTTGAAAATTTCCTGCCCGGCTTACTAGAAGGATACGATGATGATGATGATGATGATGATGATGATGATGATGATGAAGAAGTTATTCGACCGACAGTTTACTACCAAGTATAGCTAAATTAATCCAAGAGAGAAATGAGAGAAAGCAAATATAAATTAATTGTTAGAACTATGACTAAAGATCAAAAATAAAAAGGCTAGTTAAATATACTTACGATGGCGATGATCGAACACCGGTTTCCTTTAAACTTGTATTTGGTTGCTTTTGAATGGTAAGTTCATGGCTCTCAAAGGAATTCAGATAGTGAATTTGCTGAGGTGAAGGAACAGGCATCAAATTGGGTTCCTTTGCGCCTTGGTTTGGTTGTAGCTGTTGTTTCTGTTGGGCCAACGATTGAAGCGTTCGACAAAACATGCCATCGACTAGAACAATAGAGCATTTAATCAAAGCCAATAGACTAACAATATTGAATCATAGGGTTAGAGACCGGAAAACTTGATATTTACCAGGTGGTTGTTGGGTAGGAAGTGGAACACTCAAACTTTGCGACAATTTAGAAAAGTCTGAACCACTTTGCCCTCCTTCTTTGCGAGTTGAGCTGGGTGACAAATGTGTAGACAGTGGGGTCCCTGGATTACTTGAGTTGACTGGCTGACTTGCACTCGGTGAATCCAGTGAGGTACAATGCATACCTGTAGGGCTAGGTCCCGGGCCTATGAGTCTGCCAGAGGTGCTACCAAAAGAAGGCAGGTTCGGATCTGCAGGAGAATTAAGAGCCGAGGTAGCGCGTGGAGAAGGAAGAGATAGATTTGAGGTGGGATTGTTAGGTGAACTAGGACTAGAAATGGCTGTAGGAACACTGGCAGACCGTGTGGTCTGGTAATAAGAAGGTGGATCTTGAGTACGAGGACCCATACAACCAGACCCTCGTGGGCCCATTCCCGTGGGTTGCCCTGCCGCCACAACAGATGCTACTGCAGGACTTCCCAAACTTTGATCGCAACTGGAGCCTACCATACCAAAATTGGATGGGCCCTTCTTTTTGCGATCTTCATAGAACTGATGTTGCAGTTTTTGCCATTCGACTTGCGCCGCTACTGATGTGGTGGTGATAGGATTAGGTCCAATCATCCTCCCCATTATTAAGTTTTTTTGGTTAATCATTCCTTCATTAGGTCTAAGCGCAGGGTTCGTATTCATCATTGGTCCCATATCATGTAATGACATTTCTTGTTGTTGACACATGGCGCCCCCTTCTAGCTGAGAGGGGTGATGTTCAGGGAATAACATCTGCTGCATTTTACAAAGAGTTGCTAATTGCTCCTCTCTATGTTGTCTTTGTTGAGGAGTCAAACTTTCATCTGGAATCTTCACACCTGACAAACAAAACCTACATTAGTGTCCATTTGTTAATTATTTATAGTATGGAAAATTAAGTACAATAACCTATTTGTAATTATATTATATTTGGAAGTAGGTACAGGAAAGGTGGATAGAAATATATAAAAGGGACAAACACAATATGGCTTTTACAATGAAAAGAAGAACCCAGTTCACCCTTTACACTGTTGCCATTGGAAAGAGGTAATGGTTGCCTCTTGGAGGAAATCGATCGTTACTTCCCAACCCCCTGACATAATCAATTGTTACCGCCCAATCCCCCGACATAATCAATTGTTACCGCCCAATCCCCCGACATAATCAATCGTCACCACCCAATCCCCGACATAATCAATAGTCACCACCCAATCCACCGACATAATCAATCGTCACCGCCCAATCCCCTGACATAATCAATCGTCACCACCCAATCCCCGACATAATCAATAGTCACCACCCAATCCACCGACATAATCAATCGTCACCGCCCAATCCCCTGACATAATCAATCGTCACCACCCAATCCCCGACATAATCAATAGTCACCACCCAATCCACCGACATAATCAATCGTTACCACCCAATCCCCTGACATAATCAATCGTTACTGCCCAATCCCCTGACATAATCAATCGTCACCCCTCATTCCCCCGACATAATCAATCGTCACCCCTCAATCCCCCGACATAATCAATCGTCACCACCCAATCCCCTGACATAATCAATCGTTACTGCCCAATCCCTGACATAATCAATCGTCACCGCCCAATCCCCCAACATAATCAATCGTTGCCGCCCAATCCCCCGACATAATCAATCGTCACCGCCCAATTCCCCGAGATAGATTTCATTCTATCAGAACTCATCAAGGAGGAGTGTGAAAGGCGCAACGCAACTTCCTAAAAGAGGAAACCAAATAAGTTTACTTTATTATATTATGTTCACTTTAACAAGAGCTATTTTTTAAATTTATTATCATTTAACATAGTTACAAATCATTTGCGATGGTAAATTTGAGTCCTAGATTAAATATATTGTTTGATTCAAGTTGGAAATTTTAATGTCAACCTTCACGTTTCCAGTGGCACAGGAACTTTTTATTTGGGGAACGGGGGAGGGGGTGTTGTAAAAATAATCGTGTACTTTTATAGGGGATCACAATTTTGATATTTATAAAAGATCAGAGAACTGTAATACAGCAATTTTTACATTAATGCATTAATCAATTTATGTTTACACAATTTTTAGAAGTGTTAATTTTTTTTTGTCATAAAAAAAATGTGTACATTAAGAACACTATGAATCAAATAATAACAATATTAGTAGTGTAATTATGGATAATTAAATTATTCAAATATTTGACCCTTATTTGAATTTGATTCGGCATGTAAATGTTGAAGTTTGAATATTACCTGTGAGTGATGGTTGTAGATTCATACCAGGACTTCCAACCATATCCGTCATCATGCCACCAGGAGTGGTCTGTGCCACGCTAGGGCTATGATGGCCCCCACCACCCCGCGACAACAAAGTGTTAGGGTTGGGAGAGCCTGACGACATGCAAGGACTGTCCCTCCCTCCACTCGGTGGTATCCTCTTGGGCCCCACACGCACTTGAGGATTGGAAACTGGACATGGCTGTGGCTCCATGCGTCGATTGCTTGTTGGACCCACACTGGACATTGTAGTTGTGCTCTGAAACAAACATGAAGTCTTAAATAAAATAAATTATAGCACTGCGTCTTTATACTCGTTCAGGTTATACGCTTAAGTACTAACTAAGCCAATGCGTTAGGAATTGGAAAGGTTGAATTTAGAAGAAGTGAACCCAAATTTGTGTGGAGGGAAAGTGGAAAATCATTTAGGAAAAACCACCCACAGTTCACCCGATCGAGATTCAAACCTCGATCTCATGTTCAGCAGTCCAGCTCAACACAAAAATAGCATGTTAGCTAACTATGCCATCGAGCCAGGTAACATAAACTCTTATTATTACCAGTTAACATTAATTTATTGGTTTTTAAAAGTGGAATTGAAGCAAAATGGAAGTTACTAAAATGAAGTAGATATGGGGAAAGATCTAAGTGTAGCAAGGATTATTTTGAATAATATAGTCACGCTATTATTGTTGTTAATTTACGACTATAGCCGCATTTAAATATCATATTCTGTAAATTGAAAAATAACACCAGTACTTGAGAATAGAACGAAACCTTTTGATTAGTACACCAATGCTCTATACAATGAGATATCCAGAAATCGTCCCTTGCCCAGGGTCATTTAATGACCGGACGACTCCTGGATAGCTCAGAGGTCAAAGCTCCAAAGCTCCCAGGTTAAATTCCTGTGTCCAAATATAATTTTTAAATTTAAAGAATACAAAAGATTATTTTGTCAATGACTTAACACTTAAGAGTTATTAGTGTTTGAGAGTGCACATAAATATAGTGCTCAGAAGCACTCCACCCTCCCACATTTGTATCACATGAAGATTAAATCTATCAACCTTTTCCCCAAAATACCTCAAAGGTGGTTGAGCAATGTCTACAGTACATAGAACTCAATAGTCAATAGATGAAGCAATAGGTATTAAAACTAGCTTCGATGGCTGGATGGTCTAACATGCTACTCTCACAGTAGACTAGACTGTCGTTGACAGGGCAATCGAGGTTCAAAACTCGGTCAGATGTACCGAGTTTTTTTTTTCCAAAATGGTTTTACATTCTCCCTCCACACTAATGCAGGTACACTTCCTATAAATATAACCTTCTTAATCCCAATAAACCCTCACAGTAACCTGAACTTTAGTAAGGTGAACGATAGTAAGATGCGGTGGTAAAAAAAATGTATTAAAAATAAGGAGATGTGTATTTGTAAGTATTTGGTGATCTATATATGACTGTATTTATACCTCGAACGCTTATATCTAATCAAAAGACAAGGGAGAGAGATAGAACATCCGTTTGGGAGGGAGCCCCTCAAGGCCAGACAAGATTATTCAATGTGATGTAAATGCAATTTTTCGAATATTTTATTGGCATGTGTTGAGCTAAGCTTAAGGATTTAAATCCTAGAAGTTTTTAACACACTTTAAATTCAAACTGCACAATATGAAACTTCAGACAGTGAAATATTATTATTATTATTATTACCGCGTCTTACTACCCGTTCGGATTATACGCACTTACGCTAATGTGTAATGGTAGGGTGATTGTGAGATGAAATGGAGGACCTATAGTTTAACGTGGGATCCGAACCACGGTGGAGGCCTGACATTCCCCACATTCACAAGATGTCTTGTCAGAGGTGAAGGAAGGGTTTGGTAATCAGATAAATCTGTGCCGGGACCGAGGATTGAACCCCGGACCCTCAACACAGTAGTCTGACACTTTACCCCTAGACCGCAAGGTCCCCGAAATAATATTATATGATGATGTTGATGTTAATAGTGAGGTAGTGAGATGATGTAGTCTTGCACTTGGCTCTATTCAAAAGCTCTACTGTAAAATGAACCAATATATAAAAAATTGATATAATGAAGTAAAGCGCAGGAAAAAGACAGAAAGGTATGTCAAGAAAGAGATGGGAGGAGCAGATAACATAAAGTGTTCAAGTGAGAGGAGGAGAATGGAAGAGATTAAATGAGGAAAAATAGTTTGAGGATAAGATAAACGAAGATGGAGGCATTTAACTAAACTGATCCGGCAACAGGCTGGAAACAGTTTATGATGATGATGAGTAAATGTAAAAAGCAAAATCTATCAATATACATTTGTGTTCACCAGGGATTGTGCAAAATCAAATGAAAAGAGTCTAAATTCTACCCACTCTTTCCTCGTCTTTAAATATTTCTTTCCATTAGTCTTTCTTTGTTCTTCTCAGTTTCATAGTAAAAAACACACTCCCTGCGAGCAAAAAAAATTCCCAATCCTGATGGATGTTAGGATATTGTTTCGAGTAAAAGCTAAAGCAAAGTTTATACTTTATAGTGAAATAAAGTATGAATGTTCAGCATAGCCAGTTGGCACAGAATGATAATAAATGGGGTTGAGTCGAATCTACTATTCTTTGAATCAGAATCTTCATTTAACTTTTGAATATCAAATTCGAATCTTGGAAAAAATGATGGACCTCAGAGGCAATAATAATATAATGGAATAACATAAAATAGAGTTACAGTAAAACGTTGGAATGCGAGTAACTTGGTTTGCGAGTGTTTTTTAAGACGAGCGAAAATTTTCAATAAATTTCAACTTGATAAACGAGCGGTGTCTTGCATTACGAGTAGTACTATGTGTATGCTTTGTCTGCCGAGCGTCACGGGATCACAATTGAGCTGATGTTTCTGTTATCTCTATCTCTCTCGCTGCGGGAATGTTGGTAATCGACTCCCATGCTTGGTTTCAGTCGCCGTGCCGTGCCTCACTCGTAAGGTATAGTCAAAATCTGTGCAAGCGTGTACAGTACTGTTTAGTATAGTATTGTGACCACGTTTGTGTGCGTCGTAAAGCATTTTTTATTTTTTGTCCTAGTGTAGTGACAGTTCCTTAGTGACTGTAATGAAACAATGGACCCCATGAGCAAAAAAGGTTGAAAAGGTAGGTTGTGAGAAGGAGATGATTACGGTGGAAGTTAAGAAGGAAATCATCGAGAAACACAAATGAGGTATGCAAGTGTCCGACATCGCAAGATTTTATAACGAGTCTATGTTGACGATTTGCACAATATTACAGAAGAAATAAGGGGGCTAGATGGAGCAATAGGAGTCACGAGAGTATCAAAGCAATGGCCATGTGTTCTCAAAGAAGTAGAAAAGTTGCCTCTCGTGTGGATAAACAAGAAGCAACTAGCAGGTGATACTGTGAACGAGAACTTTATCTGCGAGAAGGCAAAGACCTTGTATGCTGACCTCTTAAGTAAACTGCCAGGTACATCAAAAGAAAACAAAGAAGGTCTCAAGGTGAGCAGGGGATGGTTTGATAACTTTAAGAGAAGAAGTGGCATGCATAGTGTTTTGAGAGTGTTATCTGCCACAGGAAGTTTTTTAACAATGAGACGAGGCTATTTTGAAAAAAGATGCCAAATAGGACCTAAATTACAGCAGAAGAGAATGCAATGCCCGGTCAAAATCCCATGAAATACCGTCTCAACCTCTTGTGTGCTAATGCAAGCGATGATTTCAAAGTCAAGCCCCTTCTCGTATATCATTCCGAGAATCCACGAGCCTTCAAGAAATGCAAGGAGCAGAAGAGTCAGTTAAACGTTATCTGGAGGTCTAACAGAAAGGCTTGGGTCACTCGAATGTTGTTCGTTGAGTGGATCAACGAGGTATTCGGTCCTGCAGTGAAGAAATACCTTTTAGAAAAGAATTTGCCACTCAAAGTCTTGCTGGTCATGGATAATGCTCCTGCTCATCCTCCAGGCCTTGAGGACGACTTGCCGGAATAATTCAAGTGCTACATTCCCCAGCTGTAAAACAACGAGTAAAAACGGACCAAATATTTTAGGTCAGTACACAATCCCCTTGTACAACTCAAAACTTCTGAAGTTTATGGTTTACACGTGTGCAGAGTCGGGTTGATTTAAAAATACCCACACTTAATTGCACTGTGATGCCACTCATTATCCGACTCCCCCTCTCCCCTCGTCACGTCGATCACTACTCCCCTCACCAAGCTTGGTCATGTCTAGCGATACTACCCCCGCACCCTGATATGCACACACAGTTTATAGTCGGGGCCCTATATGATGACCTGGAGGGATGTAAAAATATATAAACAGGTATCTCCTGTTTTCTACCTGTATGTTCATCAAGTTTGGTTGAAATACATTAAGTGACACTCCTTAAAATATAAGGTTATGGAACCATGTGTGAGGTTCACAAAGAGACCAAAATTAAAATTAAATTATCATTTGGAAAAATTGTGTTTTAAAATTTGTGTTTTATGATACAGTTAAATGTTTACTTGCCTGAGTCCACATTTCCATCCCCCCTGCTGTTGAATTGGGATTAAGGCCCATTTCATTAGATCCTGGGAGTCCCATTGTGTTTAAGGTTTTCATTAAATTTGGGCCAACTTTCTGCTTCATCTGAGCGAGACCGTTGACCCACTGATCAGGATTCTGTCGACTGAACTGATTCATTTTCAAAGGCTGTTTCTGTGAAAATAATACTAATTTGAACAGTACAGCCAATTACCTTTACTCGTTTAAACCTTCAATTCCATATATTGATTAAATAATAACTAGTAAAATGATTGACTATGTTTCATTTTTATATTTTACTTGTATTTGGTAAACAGCCCCTAACACCAAGTATTGTATACACCCTGTAAATGATTTTAATGAAATGAATTATTGCTTAATGGTTTGAACATCTACACTAATATTATAGATAGGAAAGATTTAATTTTTTGTTTGTAATGGATAAACTCAAAAACTACTGGACCGATTAAAAAAATTCTTTCACCAATATAAAGCTACATTATCAGCGAGTAACATAGGCTATATTTTATTTTTTAAATGTAATTTATTACTCATAAAAATGTCAATAGTTTTACACAAGGTATAAAAAATTGCCTAAAAATTATGATCTATCTGTGTGCGCTGCAAAAACTATTGGTATTACATAAAAAAATACTATACATATTGAACGTTCTCACTAATGTAAACAAAAAAGTCCACAAGACAATATATGTAATTATTATAGTTATGTTACAATAAACGATTTTTGTTGAAATTAGTCAACTAAAACACGGATTCGAACAAAACGTGATTATATCCGTATCATGATATGAATCCTTATCCAAATCAATTATTTAATCAAAACCTTGATCTCCCTGTCATCGGCAGTCCAGTCTACTGCAAGAGCGTTGTGTTAGACCGGTAGACCACTGAAGCGGGTGTGATGGGTAGCTAGTTTATAATAAGACTGTAGAAACACTATGCAATAATAATAAAATGAAGAATTTGCATATCTGTCATGAGTATTGCGCGATATCTACCGCATGCAAAGGGCTGAAATTTAAAAATTGATAGTGTCGCAAAGCCGCCAGCAAGATTCACTGAGAATCTTCTCTGAGTTGAGGAAGATAATCCTAGTACTTATTCTGAAGCTGTTACATGCCTGGACAAACTCAAGGTGGAAGCTGAAATAGGAAATTTGACACCTTAGAGAAGAATGAAACACAAACAATGGTTTCAATACCTTAAGGAAAGAATCCCATGATCAATATACAAAGCTCGTTTGTGTCAAAAGGGTACACACAAAAGTTGGGAATTTTCCCCCACAACTCGCTATGATTTAATCAGAGTGCTCCTTTCTAATGCAGCTAGATTTGACTATGAACTAATTCAATTTGATGTCAAAACCACATTCCTTAGTGGATATGTTGATAAGGAGATATACACGAGTCCTCCAGATGGAATACAGGTGAATTAAAATGTTGTTTGTAAACTCAATAAGAGTCTTTACGGTCTGAAGCAATTGTCACGATGTTGGAACCGTAAGTTCGACCAATTAATAAAGACTTTTGGCTTCAGGCAATTTAATGGGGATAAGTGTATATAGAAAGCTGATGCTAAGGGGAATCGTGTTTTTCTAATCCTTTTTGTCAATGATGGTCTTGTGATGGGGTTGAATAAACCATCATGCAACGTTGTAATCAATGAGTTGCAGAAGGGTCACGACATCATCAGTAGGAATTCTTTGTGGGAATGCAGATACGATATAACAGAGAAGATGGCACACTCTTCTTTGGACAATCAACCTAAATACACCAGATTGCCAAAAGATTCAATCTTCAGGACGCTAATACTTGTAGCATGCCTGCAGATTCCAGTATTCACCTACAAGCTGCAGCAGAAGACCAATCAATGAAGCATGTACCATACAGGGAAGCAATTTGCGCATTAATATTGATTTGCACGGCCAATCACCCTGATAGAGTGTTTGCAGTGTGGCAGGTCAGCAAATATTGCAACAACTTTGATAAAAACCACTGGAACAGCGTCAAGAAAATTATTAAATATCTCAAAGCCACAGCCAACTATGGAGTCATGTATCGAAAGTCCGAGGACCCAATTACTATTGTGGGATATTCAGACTCTGATTATGGTGGAGACCTTGATACAAGACGATCGACAACGGGCTACATATTCAATACCTCGGATGGCCCTATTAGTTGGAGCCGTACTAGGCAGCAAACAGTAGCCCTCTCAACCACCGAAGCTGAATATATGGCAGTCTCGGCAGCATCTAAATAAGCTATGTGGCTTAGAACTATGTTCATAGACATCTTTGAAGAAGCCGCTGCACCAACGGTGATCTTCGTTGACAATCAAAGTGCCATAAAACTTGTGAAGAATCCGGAATATCACAAGCGTACCAAGCACCTAGACATTCGTTACCACCACATTCGGGAGCGATTTGAGCATGGGGACATCGAGCTGCGATACACAGCATCAAAGGATTAGCTTGCTGACCTCCTTATGAAGCCATTACTCCATGAGGTATTTCAACATTTATGTGCAGAGTTGGTAACCGAGTTTTCTTGAAAGGGTGAATTAATGTTGTTTATTTGCGTGCTGTGTGTTGGCATATATATATGAATTATTGTTTTTAACGATGCCACTATGACATTAGAAACATTTTCGCAGACGCTCATTAATGAAGTGTGTCAAAATATAGTAATTCACACCTAAATACCCAGGCTGTACACTGTTGCACTCTGGTGGTAGTCTTGTTAACTATTGTAAATCAAGTGGGTCTTGTTTTGCAAGTAATCTCTGTTTTGTCAATTGTTATAAAAATGAAGTATCATCACAAACAATTCTACACTTTTAAATTATCGACAAAATGTGTTAGGTCAAAAATATACTCACGGGAAATTATCCAGCTCAAAGTTAACACCTTCAAACTAATTCAAGTAGTTGACAAAACTTACAGTAATGTACCTATAATAATTTTAATTTACCTCTAAATATTTTTTTGTCCCTGGCTGAGTATAATGATAAGCGATAATAGATGGGAAGTGACCTCTTAGAACAGCTTCTGCCGACTTATTGGCCAGGTTAGTAGAAAACACAAAGATAAGGCTTTGCTGCTGCATGTACTGAGCCTCCATCGTTCCTGGTTGTTTGTTTATAGCATTGCTGGGCAACGATTGGGCCCCGTTTGGTGGTGGTCCTGTTGAACTTGACATAGGCAAGTTGATTGGGGGTACTCCTTCACCCCCATCTGCAAACATACAAATATATATAGTAAATATCATGAAATAATAATAACGAAATGTTCTATGCTTTCCAACTCCCGGTTTTCAATTTTGATTTTCAGCGGCCTTTTATTTTTTGGAATTCCCATCACTTGTGACTTCACAATGTTGATCTCCATTACATATTTTCTATTTTTCTCCGCCAGCTGGCCCATCATTTCCTGCAACTCTTCCTCATTTTTGCCAGCAATGGGCATTTTAGTGTGGCCTACGCCAGAATGTAAAGAAAACTTAAGTTTGTACATAAAAAAATTAGGAGCTTATAGGAGAAGTTAAAAAGAAATATGACATCTTCACCGACCCTAAAAAGATAATATTTCTTTCTTCCCTTCCTTCAGTTTTAGAAATAGTATTAGATGTCACGAAATCACAATTGATTCTGAACCTCTCAATCAGTCTTATAAACAACATCATCAATAGAAAATAGAACTATTTAAATTCACCTGCCGCGATAAAGATAAAGCGTGTTGTTTCCGAATTGCATAGTACTAGTACCTGCTTGGAAAATATTATAAACCTCGTATTTTGGGGAACTTGTTGCGTGTAACTGATTTGCTTTAAAGAGAAAGTTCAAAATATTAATTTTTGCTGTTAATATTTGATATCCTATTTTAATTTCCGATATCCGTGGAAGTTGTCGTTTTCTGATTTCAATAACATTAAAACAAAGTAAAAAATGAATATAATTAAAATCTGAGCATATAGCTTTCAAAAAAATTGTCTTAGAGGTGATGAATTGTCTGTTGCTCACCATTCAAAAGTTCCCCGAGATCTCAATTTTTTAATAAAAAGAGATTATTAAATTTTAGTTTATAATATAAATGCATTTATGTTTTAAATGTAATCAATTAGTATTTAAATATTCAATCAGTTGAAATATTTAAATAAGAAGACACGTATACAGTACTAATGCTAGTAATAAAAAAAAGTCAGCTACAAGTGCATTCCAAGAAATTGAAATATTGGGTCGCTGTGTCACTGTATGAAAAATATTGAGTTATTTGCCGATAATAATGATCAGGTAATTCTATTTTGTCGGAGTCAAGGCTGTATATAGCCTACTACCATCAGGTTAAAACCTACACACAAAATAAAATTGTAACTTTTTTTTAAATAGCTTGCCCAACAGTTTATATTGAACCATTTCCCTAACCTTTACTATTTGCGCTCAAAGCTACTGGTATGTGAATGTTGATTTAGTTAAAATTAATATAGAATCACATTTTCTCACCCGGTGTGAATTCAGGACTTGTATTGTTACCGCCATTAACATCTCCTTTAATAGAGCCACAAGATGGTGATTCACCTTGTGTACTACTCTCGTCAGGTTTGGAAACTGGAACAAAATTACCGGTATTTCCTTAACCATAATGGTTCCACAAAGATAGGTGATTTACAGTGTTCATTAAAATAGAAAGCCCAAGCTGATGGGCAGACACTCTTTAACTAATTTAATCATTATTATTAGTAGTAGTAGTATTAGCACTGCGTCTTATTCCCCGTTCAAGTTATACGCAATTACGCTAATGTGTAATGGCAGGGTGATTGTGAGATTGAAATGGAGGACCTACAGTTTAACGTGGGATCCGAACCACGGTGAAGGCCTGGCATTCCCCACATTCACAAGTTGTGATTAGTACACGTCTTGTCAGAGGTGAAGGAAGGGTTTGGCAATCAGATAGATCTGTGCCGGGACAGAGTATTGAACCCCGGATCCTCAGCACAAAAGTATGACAACTTACCCCTAGACCGCCAGGTCACCAACTAATTTAATCAGATTCGTTGGTCATGGGGGCTGGTTTTGGATCCCAGCCAGTTTTTAGGTGTACTTAGGTTTTATTTAGGTCTTCATAACTCGAAAACTATTGGTTAGCATGTCTTAAAACTTTTAAACATAGTCATAAAACTAATAAAAAAAACATGTGCAAACATTTTATCAAATTTTAAAGTGGTGGTTATATTTCCTGTAAATGTTGGCATAACTGACATTTAATGAATGACCCTAAAGAAACAAATCTTTTGTACATGAGTATACCCAGCCACAATAATATCCTAGCTATTAAGAGAGAAAATAAGGTTTAAAAGTAAACTCTATTACCATACGGCCTCACAGATAATATGAACTTGAAATTTTGAAGGTGTTCTGCATTCAGAATAATAAAAGATAAATGGACTGCACATATAATGAGTATAGTTTTAAAAAGTACAATTTTAAGAGAGAAAAAGTGCACTTATATTCAGGACAACACGGTATATAGTCCGAGACTAAAAACAAGTGATAACAGCCTGAGAATGTAGATAAATCAGCCTAATGACGCCTTGTAGCAAAAAGAGATTTTAAACAGTGACTGATTAGTAAGCATTAAAACATTTAGAAATCGACAATGATGAAATTATTACCTCGGCATTACTAATTGCGGATAGCCAAATTGGGTAGTAGCACACGGTGCACCATTTATTAAAAAAAATTAAAAATAATAGTTGAATTATAAATTAATATCAACGGTGGTTTTTTTTTGTTCAGGGATCTTATCTATTTCCAAAATGCTAATCATATTCATTAGATTACCAATCTATTTAACATGTATAAATAGGGTTCTATTTTCTTGGTCACTCGTTTGAATGGAATGCTTTGCTTGCCTAGTCATGTGACTTACCCTCTTGCGTATTTTCCAGCAAGCACAGGTCTCCAGGCACGGATCCAGCACCTGTTCCGCTGGAAGGTGTGTGAATGGATCCCATGCTTATTGGACCACCTCTTCTAGCGACGTTTGTAGAACCTAGCAAAGGTTCGTGTACACAACTTGACATAGTATTAGTGTTTGTAGCTCCATTTTTCTTGACAATCTCACCTTCTTCCACTCCCATCACATTTACAGTTCCGTGAGATTTTGTTGCAGACTCCTCTTCTGGGATTGTTTCACAAGACCGGCTTGGCACGTCACCTTTTGAGCCGGTATTGCTACCAGGTTTTTCATTTCTATCTTTTCTGTCTTTGATCATGGCTGCAAAACCCTTTTACTTATAGGATTTAATTTTTTTTTTAGCATCACAAATAAACTATTCACAACAAAAGAGTGTATAAAAATACAAATAATAATAATAATAATGTCACATCGTTGAGTAGTATCATAACTGATAAGATAGTGTACAACCCGAACGAGCAGTAAGACTAAACAAAAACAAACAAAAAAAACTATTAGATGTTACCCGCCTCGGTGGCGTAGTTGGCTGATGCGCTTGTCGTGTTGAAGCTCGACTGCTGAGGACGGGGAGATCGAGGTTCGAATCTCGGTCGGGTGAGCTGGGGCGGTTTTTCCTAAATGGTTTTCCACTCTCCCTCCACGCAAATGCGGGTTCACTTCCTCTGATTAAAAACCTTCCCCATTCCTAATCCATTAGTGTAATTAGTACTTAAAGCGTATAACCCGAACGGGTAGTAAGACGCGGTGCTAAATATTATTATTAGATGTTTCATCGAATGTATCCATTACATAGATTTTAGCAAGATCATGTGGGTGACATGTTTATTCCCTACAAAACATAAATTAGGGCCGGCATGGTACTTGGTTAAAAGTTTGCAAAAAAATGATCCCACTTTGATACCATGATTAAACTTTTCACAAATCATGCAAAAATGTGCAATATTCATTAAAAGCTTAAGAAAATAAGTTTTTGAGAAATTCATGGGCAAATAGTTTATGGCATAATGAAAGCTTATAAAATAAGCTACAAACGGTTTTTTTTTACCCAGCATTCTATCTCATTTATAGCTTGAGTAATCATTTATTTCTTAGTTGCATGTCAACGGAAAATTTTTTCCCTTGAAATTTCAGAGGGCCATACTGAAAATTAAAATCTGAAAATTTTGATTTTTTTTTTACTGTATTTGAGAGTTATTAATTAGATGAGCAAATTTGAAAAAGATCCAAGAGGGTAAAGGGTTTTTTTTTCCAATGGATCACTTGACACAGAATGAATCGTTGGAAGATTTCGCCACAAGCCAGCACAAATAGGATACCTTCCTCTCACCTCAAAAATAAAAAATCTTAGCGCTCAACGATGAAATTACTCCACATCCTCATCACAATTTTCGTAAGGTATGGATCTGAAAGTAATTATTCCATTAGTGAATGAGCTCTGCCCCGAGTAGACCGGATCATATAAACAGTTGACCAGTGGTATTTGTACAAATGTGCTACACCAATTGGCAGCGGGCGAGACTTTAGTTGTGAAAGAGGGGAGGGAGGATTTTTTTTAGTATTCTCTCTTACTACTCGTTTGGGTTACACGCTAATGTACTAATTATGCTAATGGTTATAGGGATTAAGAAGGTTATATTTAAATAAAGTGAACCTGCATTTGCATGGAGGGAGTGTTGAAAACTGATTAGAAAAACCACCCTCAAGACACCCAACTGAAATTCCAATCTCGATCTCCTTGTCCTCAGCAGTTTAGTCTACTGCGAGAGTAGCGCGTTTGACCATAAGGCCACCGAAGAAAGTTAAGGTGGGGATAAGGGATTAGAAGAATTAATAACCATCTCTCAAGTCAGATTGGGGTTCATAAGCCTAAACCCGAGGAAATGTTAGAAGATTAAATGACGCTAGAAGCTATTTTGAGAGGTCCTCTTGTCTGTAAACATTTTAAAAACTATCGGCCTACTCCTCCAATATATTTGGGGTGATCTTCCCTTAGAAATGTTTTAAAATTTGGATACCCCTAGAAGCAATTGAGAGTGGTCCTAGTTTTTAAATTCTTGACAGATGGCAAAATTCAAGATCACCCAAATCTCTTTTAAAATGTTAATATTGGTGATAACGTGTGACTTACCCGTGATCCTTTGCGCTAAAATGTCTATGACGTTATCAGAATATGTGAGGAAAAGTTAGGCTAAGCTGGACTAGAAAATTATATTGATAATTTTATAAACTATGTTTATTTATTATTTCCACGAATTTACCCATTTATGTTTCTCAAGTTCTTAGACTGGATCTTTTGTTTGGTTTTAGTTTAGTTTTAATTTGGGGTCATTACAGATGGTTATGCTATTTTATATAAACGATAAATTTAATTAGTGTTTTAGTCCAAGTAGGCTTATGATGTGCAACATTTTTTAGAACAGTCATTGATGAAGGGTACTTAAAAAAAAGTGGATTTACTGTAGACTTATCAATACATATATTTATTATATAAGGCCTTAATGTATTATGGCAGGTCGACGTAGATATATGGTAAATTTCAAGTTCTGGTTTTCAAGAACATATTAAACAACACAGCCAAAAGTTAAGTTAGATGAGTGAATCTTTGCTTGTTTAATTTAAAAAAATGTATTATTTGATTCTCCGTATTTTTCTGTTTGCAAAAAATTATGGCGGATATCAATAACTCATAAGTATTTATTAAAAAAACAAACTAAAATTGTGCGGATGATGTGTAGGCCTACCATCTCCCTAAAACATCTTTACTGTGACTATTTGGCTCCTAATACTGTTTTACAGTGATTTTGTTGTAGTAGGCCTAACACCTTTTAGCAACAGAATGAAAAAGTCTAGTGTAACCTCGTAACCATGTATAAATATCGCTAAGCACACAAATATAACTATACCTTTATTTATTCCTTGATAAAAGAAAAACTTCAGATTTTTATTTTATTTATTAATTTGAGGTATTTAGCATAAACTTTCGGAAATGATTGATTAAATCGGCACACAACTTGTAAAATATCTTAAATCTATAATAGACAAAACATCCAGCCCCCAGCTGTTAGTTCATCACTGTAAAAGGGGTAACCCACATTTCACCAACGACAAATTTTTCGCCCATGCCAGGAATCGAACCTGGGACACTTGGCTCAGTAGACAGACAAGCTACCGACTTAGCTACAGTGTCAGATTAAAATCTTTGAAAGACTAATGTTGAGGCTGCAGAGTTTGGAGGGAATGGCTGTATTTGAATAGTCTTGAAGATCCTTGGAGCCAGTGTTACTACTTACCAATGATCTTTGAAACTATGTAAAATGTAATCTATAAGATCTTATGAAAATAAATAACTTACAGCATCAGCACCATTTTATGGTTTTAAGATACTGTAGCTAAAGGATGCCATTAAAGAGTTTGCTACTTTTGGTGGTAATATGGTAGGTGTAAGCCTAGGCTGTATCCGAATAGTCAAGTACACTTGACTTGATGCAGTTTTGATAATTTTACACTTCTCGCGGTTTTCATAGTGAAGACTGCATCAAACTATTTAAACGGCAACACACTTGGGCCCACAGTGCTGCTTCCTACCGAATAATTTGTGTAAGCCGGTGCTCAACAGACGAAACGGATAATACTAAAACAATTGCCAGTCAAACACCGCACCAATGCCGCATGGCTTGTAGCTTTCGTATCCATGGTTACCAAGACCTCGAGAAAACTACATCGGTCTAGTCCGCCACTGTTCCGACCAATCTACACTTGGTCACGTGATTGCCAATGCAGCTATCAACGCGACGCCGCATAAGTAGACTATTCAAATACAGCCCTATAGGGATTTATCAACTTTTTGAAATAATCAACTTCTTAATATTATAAATCCTGACTGCTTTAGAAATCTGTATAATTTAAAATGGTGTAAAAGATAAAGTTGTGAGCTCTGACAAATGAAAAGAGAATAAAAATAAAAGTTGCCAACACCAGCACTTTAAACACCAAGAGGTGTCGACAACATATTGCTTACATCCTCGGACTTAAGCGCGTGGGAGGGATGTTTTGACATCCTTTGTGACAATTCTGTGAATCTACACTTGGGTCACGTGATTACCGATGCAACTATACTTATAGCAAAGGTACATATCAAGGCGAGAGTATAGGTAGAGAATTCGAATATAGCCATTATAGGTTAAATACTAAAACAATATCTGAAAAACTATTGCAAAAGTAGCTCTAATTAAATAATAAATCGTTAGAAAAATACAACGAGAATAACCTTTTACAGCAAACAGTATGTGAACATATTAACTTAAATACCCATATTGTGTATGTAAGAATATTTATTGTCAATCCTTTTAGTCAACTATAATTATTTTACTCAATTTTTTAAATAATTTCTTAGCTTAAGCTATAGTTTAATCCACTTCATTAAACATTTGGAATTGTATCACAACAACAGTATGTTATCGGACTATCTTATCTATGAATGGATGATGGAGTTAACAACAGTTTAATACTTTAATCTACGATATAATCTACGAAATCACAGATAAAGTTAACACGAATGGAATTACTCTACATTCGCATTTTAACCTAACCGTTTGAAGCCAACTTAAGAAAAAAATAATTAAATGTGAAATATAGTTCATAATACAAAAAGAGATGGCAGCATAAACCGAGTCAAGGTCAGACTTATACAATAGGTGGCAGCATAGACTAATATTAATGAAACAAATAGCCGAAACTATTGTTAATGCATTTTAGTTGGGATAGTCCCTCATAGATATCATATTCTGAAAATTGAAAAATGACACCTGGACACGGGAATCGAACCCGGGACCTTCGGCTTAGTACGCCGATGCTCTTACCACTGAGCTATAGGCCAACTACCGAGTCGCTAATGGCTGTGATCTTTGATAATCACATGTATATAAGCTGACGACTTCCGCACGTCCATCTTAGACAGACTCTGCCTTAAACTATGAGTGAAGAATGACCATGGGCACGGGACGAATCCTGGATAGCTCAGTGGTAAGAGCATTGGCGTACTAAGCCGAAGGTCCCGGGTTCGATTCCCGTGTCCAGGGGTCATTTTTCAATTTTCAGAATAGCATAGACTAACATAACCAACACCAACTCAAGAAAAAAATCGGCGGGGTTTTTTTACTAATATATTATATACTAATATTCCCTCCAAAAACTATTACATTATTTTTAAATCTACTTAATATGTTTAATTATTTATTTTATCCTGCTTAAGAAAGAGCTGGTTAAAAAATGGGGGGGAATGTGCCCAAAAACCAGTACATATAAGGCACTTTTTTATATGAACTAGTAAATAAATATTAATTTAATGTCATCCTTCTACTCAAAGGGATGTGGGGAATCAATTTAAGCTAAAACCAAAATTAATATAATTATTTATGATAAACAATTGAATAAAAACTCACCTAAGTCATGGGTATTGACATGTCGCTGCGTGGGATCCTAATATTTCAAGAAAAACGTGTTAATAATTCTTGAAATATTAGGTTTTGACAGTTTGGAATAGTTTAAGATGATAAAAAGGATTACCAATTGCATATTATAATATTTTAATAACCCGGTAATTACTATTAATTTAAACCTAGATAACACAAATTAAAATTTTGAACATCAGTTTAATATCTATGATTCTCTATAGTTTGGTGAGTTCTTTAAATGTTGCAAGTACAAAAAGGCTTGGAAAAAAAATTACAAAATGAGTAAGGCATAATTTGATTCACCGTATCCTTGTGAGGGAAATTATTGCATACAATAATTTGTTACTTGCTATTTTGTATAAATAAAATTGGCTTATATATACCAGATGCTATGCACCATCACCTTATAGGTACCACAACGGTTTATAAATATGTTTATTCAACGAATGGGTTCAGGTTTTAAGTGAAATCTTAACAAGTGTAGCCTATGTAATACAACTGGACCTTGGCCCTTATGAAGTGTTAGGAAAAAGAATAAATAATTCAAGTAAAATTTGTTTTTTTCACTGAATCATTATTTTATGTGTTAAGTGTTGATTTGGGTAAACCACTAGGCCTACTTTATTTATATTTAAATAAGCACTAGCTGGGAGTGAAAATTTTTTCCTCAGTGACTGAGTTTAGGTTTCAAGTGAGGCTTAAAATATGATACCACAGTATAGCTATTTAATACAACTAGGCCTAGGCCTTCATGATAAACATTGTCAATTCTCTCCCCAAACTATTATAATAATAAGTAGGCCCTCTAGAGTAATACTAGTACAGAAAAAATGGAGATATTTTAAACTACAGAGCATAGGCGTGACAATTAGTTGCAAGAAGGTCCTACATAGCCACTAAGATTTTAGTTTTTAAACACTAGGCTACCTACCAGAGCTGTGAGTGAATAATTTTTCCTCAATTAATAGGTTTATGTTTCAAGTGAAACTTTAATAACTGTAAGGTAAGGGACATAATTCAAATATGACTAGACATTTATGAAGTGCTCGAAAACGGAATTAAAAATGCGACTAAAAGTTGTTTTTCCACATAACTATGCAATGTTTAAATAAATAAAGCATTGTAAAGGACCACTTGTCAATTGATTTGACTGGCTGCCAAAATATAGGCTATGCCATCTTGTATTCCTTTGGCTAAACTATTCAATCATCAAATAATATTGCATTAACATTTGATTTAATACTAGCGATCAACATAAATTTATATATTTTTCATTTATTCATTTTATAACTACAATAGCTAGGCTCTCATTTGTTATTAATCAAAACTATCTCAAATAATCTATAACAAATCAGTGGCAATAGTTTTCGAAAGTTTTTTTTTTTTATCTAGCTCAACAAATTCAGCTGTTAGCAACGCTCATAATGACTCTCGACAATAATTTAATAAGGTGTAAAGTTTACTTTAAGTTGGTCACTTAACAGTGTTTGACCGAAGTTTTGGGGGGAAACTCAATTCGTATATTCTCTAAAATTGAGCTATTTAGTGCAATAATATACTACAATTATTTAGCAATAATAGTCATTATTTTGTCAAATATACAAAGTACAACGATACAATTTCTAAGCACCACTGTGACCAGATATTTGTATAAGCCCCTTTTTCAAAGGACGGGTGCAGAGTTTAGTTTATCTATACAAAACAAACAATATATTGAAATTGATTAATTTCTTTATCTAGTTTTTGGCTCTATTCATCTTTGAAAAAGACTCAGAACTCATGAAAATACAAATAATATTTACTTAATTCTTTCTATTGAAAGTTTGGATCTTGTTTCGTTTTCCCCCATTCCCTGTTTTTCTAAGTGTTTTATATCTTACAATACAACAACTCTTATTTCCTACTCTGACAAGTTTTACTTGATTAATATGAGAATTGATATAATTGAAAAGGTTTAAACATTTGGGGAACATCAACAAAAAACACTAATCTTTATGTTTAATTAATTACCTCCCCTTTTGTTATTTTAAGTTTCTACTGTTACTTTAAGTTTCTACTGTTACCAGCGTAGTATTATAATTACCAATGCACGGTGCCAGAGGCGGACAGGCAGGTTCCAAGCGGCCCGGGACTGCATATAAGTCGGCCCTTAACATAATTGTATCAATACTACCGAAACATATTTTCAAAATTACCACTGAAACATTTCTGCCACATTGTTGAATTTTACTTCGTTATTCAGTTAAATTAAAACATCAAGCTCTACCTTATACTGACCCGAGAATTTTTTTTTCTGATTTGTAATACAAGAGCTGAACGTTTATTTTTGATACATTTAATGATATAAAATGATCCTCCTCTTGCTATTTGTGTAGATTAAAAAGCTAGTGACAGTCAGTATTCACTAAAAAAATTGATTTTAAGTTTTTCTTAAGAAATTGTTTATAAGCAACACCAAGATACAACAAACAGGATGGTTTTACATTTAATGCCGCCTTAAATTTTCACAAATGATGTATTCTAGGCACCCTTAGACCCACTCTTAGAACTTTCGATTAAAATTGAATAGATACAATAATTTAAAGTTGAATGAATAGCTTTATTTTTCTGTCCAAAGTAGTTGCGGAGGCTCAACTCAAACCAACACACCGGGATATTTCCTCACACATTTTTTTAAATATGGCAACTAATGGTAAAATACGTAAAACATAAATCGTTACTATTCTTGTTAACCTTCCTTTAGATTAAATCTTCCTAAAAAATAACAGGAAATCTTTATTACTAAGCACCGATCTTATGTTGACTTGGACCAATTTGGCTAAGTGAAACCTTTTAAAGAAAATATAGCTCTCTTGCCCCCGTGGCAGATAATGGTTTTACACCTACTCCCACAAAAAATCAGCTTACATTTATAATTTCTTGGATGTTTAAAGTATTTAACACATTAAAGTATTTTAATACCTACTCTAATTTTTATTTGTTCAAAATTTATTTCGTTAATTTTTATTTACATTTCTCTAAATTTGATGTTTTATTGTGAACATAATTCACGGTCTCTGTGAGCACACCAGAAATATTTACGTCACTTATACACGGACCGAATATTTTCACTAGAACGTTTTATTTGAAACTTAAAATTCTCATAGAGACCGGAAGTATCATATGTTTAGACGACTGTTTAACTATTAAATGGCAGAAAATCCAGAATTTGTTTTTACTATGTGACAGTAAGTTGATTTTTACGTTTTACACAACTTTCATGATCATTTGTGTGTAGAGTGATTATAGTATATTATGACATCTGTTTTTACAATTCATAATAACCTAACAGAAATGTCATAATAATTTCATGACAAGGGTATTTACCATAGACATGACCTTAAGGGCTTGTCAAATACTAACTTAATTGTTTAGATAAATATTTCTTATGCAGAATAAAGGCCTTTGCAACATTAAATTTAATTTTAAACAATAACAACATGGTGTATGAATAAATAAATGTACTAGAAAGTGTATTATTCTAACCCATCAAAAGATTATGTGTGTAATGGTAGGACTAATTTTTGTGGATTGCCTCAATATACTTTCAATCTTGGGATGTAACATTAAATTAACACCTTTTTTAAAAATGTTTTGGTTCTTAGATCATGTACAATATAAGTTAATTTTAAGGTTCAACTTAAGACTATTTTTAAATTTTTAACTCTTACTTTCTACCAGCTTAGAATGCTATTCAAACATCTGGTCTGCTTAGAGTAATCTAATCCTTCATATACTTTCTATAAACTTTAACTCTAGAATTCAAGTTTTAATATCGGTTATCAATGTCAACTTGGTTATAGCGTAAATGAGTTTCATAATTTTTCGATTTCATTCAATATAGAGTTCTGTTACCCAAGTTCTTTACCAGTGTAAGGGTTAAACTCTCTAATACCTCTGATTGTTATTTTGAAGTCCATATTTTCTTTTCTATCGTCTCACCATTATTGGGGCCTTCTCTCCTAATAAAACCAGACATAACACAATAACCAAACAAAATATGGGTATATGGTCTTTTTAAGAAATATTACAAAACTTGAATCTAATCATCTACAATCTACATCAACTCCATATTTTTGACCTTGGTCATAAAAAAATTGTGTTAGGCCTATAGACCTAACTAGTCTGATTTATAATGATTTTTATGTTTGGTCACGAGTTAACATATATTGATTGGCCTAAATATAACATATTATCTATTAGAATATTCATAGTCATGATAAGGTTTCTTTTTCAATCAATAAGGTGCCATATTTGACACTTTAATATACCGTAGTCTTTTGTTTTTAACTTGTTTCCTTGTATTTGTGACCAACAGAGTTAAATGTGCTTCTATTTTGTACCTTTGTGCTGGTGCTGTGAAACCACTGCATGTATCATCTTAACAATTTCATATTTTTTGTTTCCCCTGCCATTACCCTAAGTTGGTTAAGTCAGGTTAGGTTTTATTTGTTCAAAGTCATAAAAACTTTGTGTGATTCGAAACGAGACACCCTTTGAAAGATTTCTCGCATGCAGGTGTGATGTGTGAAACATCCAGGCCATTGCATTGTTAGATTGTCTCTTGTCTTGGAAACCTGGCGTAGGGCTGATGTTGGACCATTTTTTTAGTAAGGCTAGTTTTAGTTTATTATTATTTAATTTATAGCTTAAATTAAAAAAACTATTTGTTTGATTAAAAAATAATCTGGAAACGGAAAGACCCGTAGGCCTATTTCTCCTTTGTATGCTAAAGGTAAGGAAACCTCGCAAAGGCATTTACTGGTCACCAGAGCCGTAATTAGGGTCGTTTGGGGTTGACGGTGCCCAAGGCAGATAAAAAAAAATTCATCCCTTGAAAACTTTTCTTTAAAATTTGACTGACTTCTTATATTTTGTACTCATACTGATTATCTGTTCTAACACCAATAAAAACAAAATAGGCTACCGCTGTGCTGTGTAGAAAAAATAAATAAACTTATATTGTTGTTAATATTGGTAAGACTTGGTGAATTTGTGCTCCGCCCTAGTTAAGCCACTTTTGGTCATTCATCCTACTTATACTATTTGCCTGTCGCAACACATACATAAATAGTTTGATGGATAGTAATAAAAAAAAAAATGTGTGCCTGAACTAAATCACTCGTAGTCCAGTAGTAAAAAAAATAATTAGCCAGTAATAATGTACCATTGCCCAAAGGACACCCAAATTCACTAATAAAACATCCTTTCCATGTCATGACGATATGAGGGTGATATAGTGAGTATGAGCATGATCTAATGAGTATGAGCGTATCTAATGATTATGAGGGTGATCTAATGATTATGAGGGTGACCTAGTAAGTATAAACCCGCCTCGGTGGCGTAGTTGGCTAACGCGCTTGTCGTGTTGAGCTCGACTGCTGAGGACGGGGAGATCGAGGTTCG
>CABFOV010007116.1:0-23752 GCA_902141375.1 Timema poppense | reverse complement strand
CTTGTGAATGTGGGGAATGCCAGGCCTCCACCGTGGTTCGGATTCCACGTTAAACTGTAGGTCCTCCATTTCATCTCACAATCACCCTACCATTACACATTAGCGTAAGTGCGTATAACCCGAACGTGTAGTAAGACGCGGTGCTAATAATAATGATATATATATATATTCCGAATACTACTGTTCTCATAACTTTACTATTAAAACAAATATGTGGGGATCAATGACATAGTAAGACACGGAGAAAAATAACGTGCTTTATAAGTTCTGCCCAAGATCATATCGGTGTACTTTTCAAACTTAGTAAACCTCCACTTCAATCCAAATTTACAGCCAGCAGACGCTACAGTAGGGGCTACATCCAGCAGACGCTACACTAGAGGTTACATCCAGCAGACGCTACACTAGGGGTTACATCCAGCAGACGCTACACTAGGGGTTACAGGAACGTAGAGAATTGGAAGAAATAGCGGGAGGAAGGGGGTAAAGACGCCATTATCCATTCAGAACGTGTTTCGTATTAATGGAGATTTCGTGACAGGGGGGTGGCATGAATTTTGACTTTGGAGGAGAGGGAACAACCCCTTTTCGAGCCGAGTTACACATCTTCCATAACCCACCATTTCTTTCCTCTCTCACAACCCCTTTATACACGTGACGTTATAGTAGTAGTAACCCGCCCAATATCTTGCTTCCACAACTCTTCAAAAACCCACACATACAGCTCCGTCCCCTCCCTCCATGTTTCACAACACGTGGATATGGTAGATGGGAGTCAAATGAGTTTTGGTGGAAAAAAGAAAGAAACTTCAACCCCGCCCCCCTTTTATTTTTCTAGAATATTTCTCTCTCGCTGATTTTTATTTATTTCTTCATTTTAAATTTGTTCTTTCGTTGTAGTTTTAGGTAAAAAAATGTTACTACGAGGTTTTCTGGAGAAGTTACAGCCAAAGAAACATCCTCGTTTACTGTATGGTAGTTGAGTTGAACTCGTATGAAAACCAATTTGATAAAACTACTTAATATCAAACGTGCTTCCGGGGTCGAATAGTATACTCTAAGGTGTCACTTTCACAATACAGGATGTTGGGAAACTCAACGTCCAAACTGCACACACAGCTGATTGAACCCAAAGTTATACAACATACCTGTACACTTACACTCGGCAAACAATGCTAATACCATTAATTTTGTGTCCAAAGTTTCAGTGCACAGCGCCTGGAGAGCAAAGCTTTGCAACTATGCATGTACAACATGTTGCATAGGAACTAGGTGTGTAGCACTGTCCATGTAATATAGGCAAGCACCTTCTGTGATGTACTGTTGATAGCACCATGTGAAGATATTTTAAATCCATGTTTGAACTTAAATATTATTTAATTTGTTTTGGATAAAAAAAAGATGTTGTTATTAAAAACTTCAAAAACACTTGTCTATACTTGTGTCCCCTACATCATTACCTTAATGTTAGTATTTTTAAGTTTATAAGATTATCTTTGCTAACATAGTTAGTAGATTTGGATACGTTTTCGATGCTTAATTTAATTGAGAGTATTGGGTTATGTATTATGGTCATTGCTTAAGTTCACATAACTTTACTCTTCATTTAAAAAAAGTTTGTTTTAATGTCACAATGCTCATGGCAGATCTTCAAACACTTTTGAGATTACGGTATAGAATGATAATATGATTTATACTAAAGCATTCATCTATCTTGGGTAGGACAAGTTTTTAGTCTTAAGAGCATTAAAAATACTGACCCAAATTTGCGTTCCCTTCCATCCCACCTTAAATAAAATGTTTTCCGCCCTAGTTGTCCAACTTTAAGAAACACGTGGAAGCAAATCAAGGGATCTATTTCAATACTTAGTTTATAAAGATGAACCATCCTGTTGAAGCAAGGAGGGTTTGAGCTACGTCCCATGCAATTCATATATCCTGTCAGCCACTGGAGGACTTCTACCTATACAAACTTATTTTGAACAATTCCATTTGAAGACGCCGACCATTTTCACACTGATAGATTATAGCTGGAAGGGATTCCGTCTCTATGTCTATGGTAAGGGACAGAGAAAAATAAGAGTTACGGGGGGGCAGAATAGAGGAAAGGGGGCGAGTCAAAGCAAGGCTATAGAGGTAGTAAAGGGCTTTGGGATAGCACGGCATAACAAGAGAGGAGGTAAAGGATGAAATTCCTCGTTGAGAATTCTAGGAGCATCCCGACGATGCAGCGTATTATTTTTTAGCGAAACAGACCCTTCCATTGGAGGAAGGGAGAAAAGGAACGTAAAAGCTCCTTTCGGAAAAAAGTAGTGGTCAGAGGGTAAAAAAAAGTATTTGGATCTAAAGAGGAGAACACATTGAAAAAGCATATGGACCTACGAGCCATGCTATTTTTTCTTCCAACACTTCTGTGCATGGAATGGACCAAGTCCACATCGCATGGCAGAGTGTTATTGGGAAATTTAGTAAGAAATTTAAGTAATTTTGTTTAAGTTTAGACGATGATGACTGAAAGAATGAGTATTAAGGCTGAAACCTTGATCATTTAGTGATTTTATTTAGTCATATACTACCATAGAAGAGAGTTAGTATTTTAAACTGTGAGTCGCACCTCACTGGTAAGGCAGGAGAGGAGGTTCAGAAGAGGTGAAGAATGGTTTTATCCTTGGAGCCGTTGTTCAGTCTCTTTGACTTGGTTAAGTTTGGCTCCAATATAACAAAAAATGAATTTTATTCATTGATTTTTGAAGCAATAAAAGTGATTACTTTGTTTGTATCTAAATATGTAAACGTTTTTCTAGAAAATGATGACATTCAGAATTATGATATTGAATTTGGCATTTAAAGCTTGGATTTTCTTGGATTTCACAAAAATAGTGTTTGATCTGACCATCTCTGTTTTAGGCCATAAACTGATTCTTCCCTTGGACAGGTACAGGACTGTACAATATTATTTTAACTATTACATTTTACGATGTTTAAGACTGTCATAAATATATATCATATCATTAAACCTACAATATTTAACAACGTATATTTTAATGGCTTTTTTTATAATATGTGTATTGCTTTAAGCTTTCAACAAATTAAGAAAAATTCGTATCATAAAATATTGTGATCAATGCAAACATAGCAGGATTTCCTTTTGGCTTAATTTAACCCTTTTCATTGACCATTTCACAAACTGGGTAAAAAATTACATTACTTTTTGCCCATTTCATGAACTGGAAATTATTACATTATCTACTACAAACTTAACTAAATTTCTTTATAAGATACCTTAAAATTAACACAACCTAATTAGCCTATCCTTCCATTCTAAATCGATTAATAGTTAAATCCACTTAAAGACAAAACTTTTCTTCGCTGTCCATTTCACAGACCAGACAAAAACTCATCCATTTTATGAATTGGGTAACGATTGTATTTACTCAGTTCATGAAATAGCCAGTCATGTACTTAGCAACACAAACTCAACCCAATTCATGAATCGGATGAGTTTTTTCAGCATCCATGAAATGGACAAGCGAAGAATCCAGGTAACGGAATGAGCAGAAATTTTCCCAATTCATGAAATGGGCAATTTAACTTTTTAATTGTAGCATTTATATAAACAGTGACATTTTATAACTCCTTGTCTTTGCACAACTTAATACCATCAAGGGACTTTTGAATTTTTGTAAGTTAAGAAAAACAACATGTGGGGTATAGTTAATGTTTCCCATTGTTTATGGTATAATTTTTTAAATACTTAATTACATTCAAGAATGCTTCTTAAAATTGTTTATAATAAATTTAAGACCTGAGAATAATAAGTGGGCAACAGACCATTTTCTTGTTTTTCAGGAGAGCAAAAACCAAATTAATTTTGCACTATATTTTATATTTAATGTGGATATATACTTTATAACATAATTAATATTTTTTTGAGGTCACATAAACTGCTTAGTTAAACCAAATTCACATTAAGAATACAAATAAATAATGAAAAAGAAATTGGCACTGTCAAAAGTTGACTGCACAGGATTATAAGTGGGCTTATAAAAAAAAGGCATGGTATTAAAAGGAGCTTTGTAGAACGGTGTACTTATATAATGCAATTTATAATATATTAAAACAATATTAATCTACTTTAATGCAATCTTTATAAATAAATACTTTTTGTCCGTTGAAAAAAAATCGCATGTAATTACAATGATATTAAATGCTAGATGGGTGTTTGGTATGACATGTGATTGGGAGCTACAGTCCTATTGGCGGCTTGATTATAAACCCAATTATAATTCCAAGTCAAAGCAGCACTCGTATTGGCTGCTTGGAACTAAACCCACTTATAATTCTTATAATGTATCTAGGTCTTAAATTTAAAATGAACATTTACAGTATTTCGAGTGGGTTTACAGCAATTTTAATGGCAAATTTCAATTCCCCCCCACAAAAGTACACAGAATGGTGGAAAAAAACCAACCTCATTTTGGCCAAAATGATCAATAGCCCATTTATAATTCTCAGATCTTAAAATATTTAGAGAATAAATGTAACTGACACAATAATACAAATCTTATGATGACGAAACAAGTTTCTCATAGCTAATTTATTTATGGCGAGCGTTATAATCTAACTTCATCCAAGAGATTTATTCCGAGGAATGAATGTATAATTTGGTCAGCAGAAATATCAATCTGATTCCAATATTGATGGAAGTATATCATATGTATTATTTCTTATTATATTAGTCTTATTTTTTAGTTATGATATATATGACGGTTTCAATTAGAAGATCCCTGAGGGAAATATAAACGCTTTGAAACTAAACAAAGGTGTAGTATTAACTTTTTTTTCTTTAGTAAAAATAAATGTGCAAACATATTTAATTATTTGCAGGTTAGTTAGATAATATTCCACCAAAATTAGTTTAACTAATACCCATTATAGTGTTTAAGATAAAATAATAAGTATCGCATAAGCTCTCTCTCTCTCTCTCTCTCTTTAAATATATATATATATTTATTTATTTATCTATTAAATATCTGCCTCGGTGGTCTTCTGGTCTAACGCGCTACTCTGGCAGTAGCTAGATTGCCGATGACAGATTGATCGAGGTTAAAATCCTTTTTATGTGAAACGATAGTAGTTTTTCCAAAATGTTTTTCCACTCCATCCCCCCACATAAATTTTGGTAGGCCTACACTTCCTAAGAATTTAACCTCCCTATTCCCTAAAACTATTAGCGTAACTACTATATAATCGTATAACGCAAACGGGTAGTAAGACTTGGTGTTAAAATAAACTATTAGATATATTTATATAATAATATAAACATTATTTTGATAGTTTGATTTGATATACAAATTGAAAACATTTTACTATATAGTATTTATTATCACCACATCTTACCATCTGTTCAAGTATTACGCACATATGATTGGATTGTGTATATTGGGGTGGGTATGAGGAAGGAAGTATTTTAGAGGTAATTTACCCGCATTTGTGTGGAACGGGAGTGGAAAACATTTAGGACAAATAAACCTTGGTAGACCCGATTGAATACAAAATCCTGATATCCCCGTGATCTACAGGCCAGTCTTACACAAGAGCGATGCCTTAGACCATTTGTCCACTGAAGTGGGTTACTATATTATTCCTGTTATTTATAGGTATTTATAGTAATTATCAAAAGCGACCGCTGAGGAGCACATGACTGGAAGTTTGAATGCACCAAAATTGTTAAGGTTCACTTTTTAACTCCGGGAAAGTTTCTTCCTATATCGATCCCGCCTCAGAAAAGCAGTGTTTCTCGCTCTTTTTGTTCATCCAAATATTCGCACGCTCTGCACAAATCAATACTAATGCGCTGGAGGCTGTCAACGGTGCGACGCATCGGAATTCACGAGGGCCATTGCAAAGTGCACGTCATTAATTTTACCTCTTAATATAAACAGGGTCTAACCCGCTTAAAGGGGCTAATACTGGAAATAACGCCTTGATCTCATGAGATAATGAGAGCTGTTGTCCAGTTTAAGGCAGCATGGAAGTAAACACAAGTTAATATCAATTTTTCAAAATATTATTATCATAGTACATTTTTTGGCCTTAATATATTAAACTTATTTCAGAAGATACTTTTAGCTTAATTTTCTACAAATTGTTATTACATTTGTGTTTGAACATTGTAATAGAAATAGTAAAAGCAGAACACAATCAATTTGAGCACGTTGGGCGCCACTCCCAATGTCTAGGAGAAAAGAATAATTATAACAAAAAAATAGCTCCAGCTCAACTAACCGGCAGTAGCAACGACGCCCCTTTACACTCGGGACCACTGGGCGTGCTCAGGAAAATTACTGGATTGTACAATGTAACTAATCTTAAATTATAATAAAATAAAATAAAAATTATTGATAATTGTGTGATGTTATAAGTATTGTGGTTTCTTTCTGAGTCTAGATTCCAATCCTAGCTAATAAGGCATGCCTCCTAAATTTTAAAACTAAAAAAAGTATTGTGCAGCAATACTTGAAATAAAAATAAATAATACAATAAAATAAGTTTTTACATTGAATTATAATGACTAGAGCAAATAAAAGGTATTTTAAATTCACAGTAACACCATGAATATTAGTGATGAGCTTGATCTCACCCAATAATATAGTCTGACAATTTCATGTACTGGTAGAACATCTGTATTATTCTTCTCTGTAGTTTGTTGTTTATCATGTCTACATAAAAACTCCCAATAATCCTTTCCTGAAAATCAGCTCCTATTTTCATGCTTTTTTATGGCTGAAATTGATGATTCACTATATAATATTCACTTTTGAAAACCGGCTCAAATCAATCTTCTCTTATATTTTTTCAGTCCTTCTTCCCCAATACGAAAAAAGATTTCATTTTCAACAATCACCCAAACATGTTATTTGGTTTTATATAAAAAAATCTCTGGCCTAGGAGAAAGAAATAATTTAAACTTCACGCATAAAATTTCAGAAACAAAATAAATCAAGGTTGTAATATTTCCGAAAACCACCACTCTTTAAAACAGATAGCGTTAAAATCACCTACAAAATTAGTAATAAACATGGTGGGTTGGCATTTCATGAATTAAAATAAAGAAAGAAAATGTATTACAATGAAATATAGGTAAGTAGGTTATATATATATTTATATAAAAATTAATATTTCAATTGTAAACAAAAATACAATTAATATTTGAAACTTTAGGAGTTGTGATTGAAATTTTAAACAAATAAATATTGAAGTTGTCAACTATGTTACATAGTTGAAAGTTTGAGTCAACTGACTATTAAATTTATATTTTAAGTAAATATTTAAGCAAAAATAACATAACATCTGTCATGTGAATTGAGTAAAATTTTTAGAATTTTCAAAAATTCATATTTCATTATAAAATACATTATCTTAGTTTACAATTTAATTTATCATTCTTGTTATAAACCTGCTCAAGAATAAATGATATAAAACCTGTGTTTTTTTGGGTTCATACAATCTGTACAGTTACTTGTTTGAAATCCATTTAAATTTCAAATTATATTCTGATTAATTTAAATAGAAAAATAAACTTTTCAATCTGAATAACTATTGTTCGATAATTTAATGTGTAGTAAATAACTATTGTTGGTTCTGTGAAACATTTTTCCCACTTTTAATTAATTACAGTTTGGCATTAGGAACATTGATAGTTAATTAATGCACTTACAAAAGTACGTCGTCTAACTTTAACTCAAGCTAGTTCTAACCAGTCCACATCACTATAGTCTCGCCCTATCCTGAGCTAGTTATATCCTGTCTACATCAATACAGTCTATCCCTATCTTGAGCTAGTTCTATCAAGTCCTCTCTCCTTACACGCTATCTTTTTTAGGTCCATTTTAATGCTATCCTCCCATTTGCGTCTAGGTCTTCTCAATCATCACTTAGTTTTGGGTTTGGAAGTCAGTAACTTGAATACGGTTCTAGATTCTCCCAGTCACGCTGCATGTAATGTTTACCGTAATCCACGGACATTTATTATATTAACAATGTCTTGTAATTAGTACATAATATGGAACATCCTCATTAGGTAGACTCCGTCACTCCCCAGTATTCTCATCTTTATTTGGACCCAATATATTCCTAAGCACCTTGTATTCAACCACCTTAAATCTGTTTTCGTCATGTAAGGTAAGAAACCACGTTTCACTCCCATAGAGAACAGACGATAGAATTTACCATTCTTAGGTAGAATAATTAATTTTGCATTAATAAGTTTTTTCTCCACTACTACAGTGTTGTGTACTACAAATCGAGTAAACAGGATCTTAAAGATGTGGGCTTACCTAATTTAACTAAATAATATCCAAAGGTTTTCTTTGATATATGATATAAACCAACATTTGGATTAAACTACCAACATATAAATACCAGTTCTCAATTCGTTCACGTGAGCTGCCACACCTCACCCATCCACTAAATTATTTGAACATTCATATTTAATGAAAAAGCATGTTGGCATAGAGTGAAAACTAATTAAGAAAATTAATACCAATAAATGAAACACATACTTTCGAATAGGGATGATTTATTTAGCCACAGTTCTTAGACATTTAAATTAACAATGGTTGGCACATTCATTTCTTAAGAATAAGCAGTGTTATTATGACTGGTGATGTTTGAAGAAAAGGTCTTGCGTGAAATAGGGTTCTCTTTAGCAATATCGAGGGTGTTATTGGCTACTTGATCTCGGACGACACATGACTCTTCATCAAATTTGCCGATGAGCTTGCCACATTGAGTGATGAATTAAACGCCCTATCCCAAGTACTTTGCGATTTACTCCCCGTACTCTTCGTGGCATCAGTTGATGTATTCACAGCAATAGCCCCACTATTCGCTAAGCTAGCCCCGGCACTTTGAGATGTACTCAACGCACTCTTCGTGGCATCAGTTGATGTATTCACAACTATAGCCCCTGCATTTTGTGAGGTACTCACCGGACTGTTAGTGGCATCAAATGATGTATAAACAACAATAGCTCCAGTGTTCGCTAATCTAGCTCCGGCAATTTGCGATGTACTCACCGCACTCTTCGTTGCTTCCGTTGATGTATAAACAACAATAGCCCCAGTATTCGCTAAGCTAGCCGCGGCAATTTGCGATGTACTCACCGCACTCTTCGTTGCATCCGTTGATGTATAAACAACAATTGCCCCAGTATTCGTTAATCTAGCCCCGGCAATATTACAATGTACTCACCGCACTCTTCGTGGCATCAGTTGATGTATTCACAACAATAGCCCCAGTATTCGCTAAGCTAGTCCCTGCAGCCATAGTTGAGTTCGATATACTTGACGCTGCATACAACTTTGCTTTTTATATGCTCGACCTTGCATTCACTACTGCAGTCGCTACATTTTGTCTAATACCCAATGTCATTGAAAATTTTGGTAAACAAATCCCGTGGAGCAGAAAAGTATCAAACCGGGGAATCCTGGTTCATTCAAACGATATATTGCACCTCTACTTTACTACATTTAATTATGACAGCCCTTTTCACTTTAAGAAGATGTTGGTATGTAACATTAGCAATACTAGCTAATTTACTTCAATACTACCCACCCTGAATAATGGCGATACTCATAGACATCCTGCAATTGTAACATTAGCAATGCTATCTAATTTACAATAATACTACCCACCCCAAATAATGCCGATACTCATAGACATCCTGAAATATAATAAATTTCCAAAACAATTTACTATGTCTAAAATATGTGCTTTACCCACTCATTGTATTTTCTGGCATAGCACGGGCTCCATGACCGTCTAGTTACACCAAATTATATGACGAAGTGAAGGTTGAGACACTTATGAAGGGTGGATCGACGAGACACTTCAATGAGGTGAACTAGACCTACGCTGATTGGCTTAGCCAGCTGAGAGAAAACCTCACGTGATCTACAATGCCAAATCGCTGGATCTCCAGAATAATGTGTCAAGTTGACAACGGGCGTTACAAAAGAAATCATGCTTCTATCACGTGTTCACCAAGTGACCGTTATATTTCCAATAGAATGATTTCCCCTTCCTTATATTCCTCAACTAGACCTATATAAAGCTGGCGGTCAGCTAACATGGTTGACTATTAATTCCAACTCAACCACGAGAGGTCCTCGTCTGGACATAGACTTACTCAATCCACAATGGGAAAGTATAAACTCTACTTATTTTGTTAAATAGTTAAATATTACGACCTATAAAGGGTTTGGGTGTTTGAACACTTATTTAATAATGTAAATAAAATTGTTCATGTAGGCGTCAGTAATTTATCACTAGACGATTTATTTTGGAAGTTAAATTGTTTCATAGAACACTTAATGCTTCCTTTTACAGCTTGGGCGCTACTCTATTCGTAGCATTTAGAGTTATTAGTAGGTTGCCACTTTTTTTTTTAAATTCTTTTATTTATTTGGCATATTTAATTTAATTTTAACTTCATTGCACTTGGGGTTACCGGTATTTGTTAAACTTTAAAATTTGATATTAATTGAATTAAAGATAAAATTTAGTAGACATATTTAATTTGAAGAAGCTATACCAGTAATTTATTTTTGTTGATCAATAAATTATAGCTTTAAACGATAACCGATGTTTTTAGTGAGAAATTACAAGTTGCTTTATTGTATAACGAAGAATATTAACAAATTGAAATCTTCTCAATCACTTCAAAGTTGGTGGAAGTAATAGTCCCGAAGAAGTTTGGTTTATGTCAGAAAGTCAAACCTTTGTGAAAATTTCGCTTTAAAATTTATATTTGAGATAAAAATTAATTAAAAATTTAATGATTTAATCTGTTTGATTAGTCTGAATTCACAAGGGTGAATCAGGAGCTTTTCTAACTAAGAAGAGGAGCCTTTTAATCCCTTTATTATTATTATTTTTATTAATATTAGCAATGAATCTTACTACCCGTTCAGGTTATACGCAATTACGCTAATGTGTAATGGTAGGGTTATTGTGAGATGAAATGAAGGACATACAGTTTAACGTGGAATCCGAACCACGGTGGAGGCCTTGCACCCTTTTTTATTATATTTGACACATTAAACTTGGCTACAGGCACATTTGAGGCAATTTTGTCCTAGAGGTTACTTATTTTATTTTGCAAAAAAGAATTAATTTTAACAATAAATAGATTTAGTAAATAAAACAAATATAACAACATATGATGTTTATAATTACATCAAAGGTTATACGTCTGAAGCTTGATGCACACAATAAGACTTTAAGAATTGTGATGTATTGACTGTAGCTACAAGTACTGTGCAGTCGCCAGGCTAAAGGTAGAAGTTTTTCTATAAATGAGAACAATTAAATAGTTATTAACTAAAGGTATTGAACAATATATATATATATGTAAATTTTAATCAGTTTCGCTTGATTGGGTTTTCAAAATAATATTCTTTAAACATTTGGCATAATTATAAACAACAGAAAGATCTGTTGATAACAGCGGTTGATGGCTAAGAAACAGGTGTCAAAAAATATTATTATGGCTGGTCTTATTTCCTTTCGGTACTGCTAGAGCATTAAATAGTACATAAAATTCTAATGACAATTACACTAAGAGCAACACAAAAAATAGGAGCCAAACCAAAGGCAAGAAAAATAGGTATTATTTGCTGGGACCCCCCTATTACTCTAGTGCAGTTCCCTGGTTTGCCCACAGAAGTTAATACCGCACAAGAAGCGTGACTACTTGACCAACCCAAAATATAGACTTCCTTTGACTCAACCGTGACGTGGAAAATAAACTGACAGCCTGGTTGTAGCCATCTAAAAATTAAACAGATGCACACGAGGTTCACGGCGTCATTAGAAATATTGTCTCAAAATAGATTAATGGAACTTGTTGGAAGTTTACAAGTCTATGACTAAGAAATTACAACTTTCTAAGCCAAAGGCTCATATTGTAAAGACTGTATCATAAGGACACAGGAAAATATTAGAGCTAGGACATGATTCAATAAGTCACTAAAATTATACTTGTCCTTCAGACGGCAGGACACGATATTTAATGAATTAACTGAATTTCTTACATTTCTAAGTCAACCAAACTTTAAATGAATTAACTACTCTTTTGACATAATTTTAAATTAACAAAAAACGTTTCGACAAAAAATAAAAAATAATTAATCTAGATCTACATCGTAAAACTAGACCCTAAGTCTTAAGGATTTAACGATGATTTCAGGATACTCAAGTACGCCATTATTATTATTATTATTATTATTATTATTATTATTATTATTATTATTATTATTATTATTATTAGCACCGCGTTTTACTATAGGTTCGGATTATACGCACTCAAGTACTCCAAGCAAGAGTCATGTCCAGGGTGACGGTGGATCTGATGGCCGATACCCCATGGTCGTCGCTCTTCTTGGCTACGTGATGGTGTAGAAGTTCCTCCTCCTCCGATGCATGGTTGTAGTAGAACGGGTATAATGTGAACATGGGAACAGCCCAATATATAGTCCCAAATCTGATACTAATGGAACAAACCAAAAAGAGTGATAAACTCATGAATATAGACAGGAGGGGGTCGGATGAAGGCGGGGTGAAAAGAAAATGAATCGTTGAAAGACGCTAGCAGGGTAAGGGGAAAACATGATTCCTTGAACTGCCTTTACTCTTCTAACTTGGAGGAGGCCAGTATGTCGAACTCAATATACACTCCTTTTCTTAGTCAGGTGTTATAATGCAAGCACGTGTGGCTGCCATCTTTGAATAATATTCGTTTCAAATATGTGGTAACAAAATCCAAGGAGATCTTGAAACGGTGAGTAGATACTAAAGCATATTCTACTTAAATATATCTGGTTTGATTATATTTATTAGGATCAGTTATTATTTTTATGAGAATTTGTAATATAGATGTACTTTACTATATTTAATGTAGACAGCATGGCAAGCGTATGTAAATCCATCCGACATCCTCCAATGGAAAAGGGCCTGCGTTAATGTATTTTATTCATAAATATTATAACGTTAATCCTCTTCTTTGATATCTCCTACAGTATTTTTGAACAACCACGTGTTTCAATTTAGGGAGTCACGTAATTTTATATTACTACACCTAGTCCGATAAAATAAACTTTGAGCTAGATTACTTTTTTGAATATGTTAATATTGTTTCTTTCTTTAGTAAATTATTAACATATTGATTTTTAATTAGAGCTGTCCAATCTGTCTGATTGACATGATACATATTAATGACTTAGATTATTTCTCTTGAGTCTTTTCCAGTCCAATTCATATAAATAAATAACTTATGATATAGCTATTATATTATACATTTCAAACTAAGTATTCTTCAAGGCCTACTAATACATAAAGATTGGGGATTAAGTCTTTGAATGTACTGCGTAAGCGCCATATATATATTCAACACCGCTCAGTTCGCCATTTAGGGCCATGTATTACTTATATACATCTGTAGTCTTATTTTAAATAAATGATTCTACTTTTGTAAATTATCCTTTGTATTTTTTTTACATTAATTTTCATTTTGTTTCCACCCACCCTCTTCCAGATTGTTGTGGCTTCTAGCGGTTAAAGTTTGAGGTGGTGACCGGTTCAAGCATTTATGGAAAGATAATAAGAAATAAATGGTACTATGCACTGCTCAGACTTTCTCCCGCTTTTATTTAAAGCAATTCATTATTAAAAACGCGTAAGATTTGTGAGACATAATATATTACACCACAGATCAGAAATTAAATAACAAACACTAAATCTATGGTATTAGAAACAGTGAACACTCTTATATAAAAATATAGAAAAGAGAAAGAGAAACATTTTTGTCCACAAAATTGCATAGGCATAAAATTCATCTTCAAAGACCATAATTAAAAATTATATAATATATTATTTTGCTTTTAGCTCAGAAATTATTGGTTTTTTAATATTAAGTTTCAAATAAATGTTATCTTAAATAGTTTCAGTATATCAAATAGTTGAGAATAAATGATGAAAATTGGAAATTTTTCCACATGTATAGTACCCTCAAAGTCATTTTCATAAAATCTTAAAATTTCCATATATTTTTTATAATAATAAGCCTAATAATCAGTGTTTAGATATGAAGTTTAATCAAAATAGATATTTAATTCCAAAATTCCATCAGGATGACCTTATAAAAACTCCAGATACCAAGCTTTAGCCCAATCTTTACAATATTTTCAATTCTAGCCCGAGATACACACAGATGGCATTGCGAAAAAAAATCAGTTTCAGGGGGCCATGCAACGTCGAAGTTTATCAAAATATTGAGTTTAATTTAATTTTTTTGACGATAACATTAACTTATTTACTCTCCAAAGTGTCTAGACAAAATAAAAAGGAATATCACTCAATGAAACAAAGAGTTTGGGTTTTTGATAATTTATTTAGCTACAGATCCATGACATCTATATTCACAATAGTTGGTACATTCAATTATTAGGATTAGGCTGTGCTGTTAGTGCTGGTTGCGTTTGCAGAAATGGTTGCGTTATTTACAGCTGAAGTGAGGGTGTTATTAAAAGCAGTAAATGTGCTATTGGCTTGTTGGATGCCTGATGCCAATTGACTTTTTGCAGCAGTCACCGATGAATTCAATGCACTAGCCCCAGCACTCTGCGCGGTACTTGCCGCACTTTGCGCTGCACTCATCGATGAATTCAATGCACTAGCTCCAGCACTCTGCATGGCACTTGCTGCACTCTGCGCTGCACTCATCGATGAATTCAATGCACTAGCTCCAGCACTCTGGGCGGCACTTGCCGCACTCTTTGTTGCATTAATCGCTGTATTAATTGATGAATTCACCGCACTAGCTCCAGCATTCGCCGCACTTGTTCCTGCATCTACAGCTGCATTCGCTGCACTCGACTCTGCATTCACTGCTGACGTCGCTGCATTTGTTCCCATACTAATGCCCGATTTTAGGGCTGATGAGAAGAAATCAAACATGGACGCTTCAGAAGTGGCCTGTTAGAAAGAAATGGAAAAATAAATATATAATTCTCTTTCAATACAATCTTTACAGAGGATTAGCCACAATGGATTAAGTTGTTTTTTAACCTTATACTACAATAACTTTGATAACTTCTCGATTGTAGACTTTTGCAACTATAAGAGAAAACATTTCTAGTAAATTAATTAAATAACTAGTTTTTAGTAAATTAATTAATGCATACATATTTCTAGAAGCTAAATTCTCTAATAATACAGGCATATTTAAATCCAAATTATAATATTTAAGATCATTCACCACAAAGTTTATTAAGGGCTTATCTTAGTTGCATGACCAGATGGATCTACTCACACTTTGAAGAAGTGTTGTCAGCCTAGCATGGTGAAGGGATTGAAAAATCATCCCTCCCTTAGTGGAAAGTTATATTTAATCAATAATCATTTAATATACACAACATTTTTTTGACTAAGTGTTTCGAGGTATTGTTTTAAATTGACCATTAGTCATTTATTCTCTGCGTCTTTCTGTCCTTATGCTCAAATGATTTTTCTTTGATAACAGACATATTATGCTTGTTCCGATTATAAAGAAATATGGCAAGGACATTCTTTGAACTTACACATGATGATATATTTTACAAAATCGGGTTTAAAATTAAACTTGGCAACAGCTCAAAAGGTTTTTTCTCGCTATTTCATCTCAAGTGATTTGAACTTAAACTTTTAAATAGTTTATCCATTTTTGAAGGTATATTAGTTTTAAGTTTTTACATAAGTTGTAAGATTGACTTCTCAAACCACGGTGAACAATAGTTATTCTATTTATAATACTATACTATTAAATATATTTTGCATTGGTTTTTTAAATAACTTGATCAACGAGGAAAAATATATATTTAAATCAAAGGAGAAATTATAGGAGATGTTTCAACTTGAAATCCAAAGAGAAATATTAATACTATAGTAACGATAGGACTATTACATCATTATTAACATCTAATGGTATTCTTGACATGTTTTGAATGAAGGAAGCGATATCGACTGTTCACAGAAATACTCTTTAAGCTGATTCAGAAATGTTAATTTTAATCACATTAAGATGGTAAATTACTAGTCTTGTATATGGTAGTTATGTTTTCTTGTAATTATGTCGATAAAAGTAACTAAAAAGCGTAAGAATAGTTCTAAAAGTAATTCGGAATAAAATTTAAGAGAAATAAATATAATTTCATTTCTAGCCTGATGTCTTCTCGTAAAAGAAATTCTTGAATAAATAAAATTTAATATATGAATGTTTGTGTATTCGTGTTGACGTTATAACTACAAAATTAGTAAAACTAGGAAGATAAACACTTTCAAAAGCTAATTAATGAAATATAAGGTGTGCAGTTTTAGAGTTTGTTTAAACGTTTATATCCATTGAACACCTAATGCTTTAGACCCATGTTTCCAAATCTGGGTAGTAGCCCTCCTCCCCCATCAGGTTTTTGGTATTCAGGGGAGCAGTAATGAGGAGAGGAGGGGTGTTTAGGTTTATGGATGTTACAGCAATAATTTTATGTTAATAATAGTAAGAAACAAATTATTTAACGGAAGGTTCTTACATTTATTTTAATATTTTTAATTTACAGTACCTTAGATTACTAATGTTTATAAATTTTTAACATAAAATATGTTTCAACGTGTATTTTATTAATGTGGTTTATAAGTTATGTCATGAAAAAAGTACGTATATATTTACAATTTACACAGTATACACAATACCGGTAATTATTTATTTTGAAGTAATTAAATATGATGGTACTGTACAATGTAACATGAATTTGATGCTAATATAGCTGTATTTAGCATAACATTCAACTATGTGAGATGGATGGGAGAGGGAAAAGGGGTAGCCAGTATCCAACGCTAAAACGTGTAAGGGAAAACTACCCTAGAATATGAAACCACTGGTAAGCGTTAACAATAATTATTAATAAATGAAAAGTTATAAGGGAAAGCTGAGGTGGTGTGATTCCGGCTATATATAAATAAATATAATCGTAAATGTTTCAATCTCAAATATTTAAATCATGTGATCACCAGTGTATGAAACTTAAAAGGGGAAAAAAACTAACTAATCATATTTGTTTATTTAACTGAATTGTGATATTTTTTTCAATTAAAATCTATAACCAATAATAAATTTCAACTTTATATCTAGAGAGATTTCACAAGAGCACAAACCCTACCTAGATAATGTCGGTAACCCGAAAATAGCATCAGTTATAAAAGCAAAATATATTTAATACTTGCTAGGATATTGCTAGTATAGTTTTTGGTTAAATGGATTTTGCCCATATAGTGTATTGCTTGAATAGCATATGAAATATTATTAAAAGTTAAATTACATTCTTTAAGTGGTATATTTTTTATAAACCTTTACCCAGACATTTATGAATATTCAACAAAAAAATTAAAATTTACGTATCAAGAAATGAATGGCGTCATAGTTTAATAGACCTAAAATCAGTAGTTAAAATTATTAAAATTTGTTGCACACATCTAAAGTTTTGTTATTTATTACAAAAGCTAAAAACACAATAATTCATAGAGAGGATTATTTGGTCTACAGCAAAAAATCTTTGGAAGCTTTAACTTAGGGTTATAAAATATTACACTGAAATTTATTTTAATAAATTTGAATGGATAAGTTAATAAAACAATTACGAAAAATAATTATCCTATAACTTACGACATGATAAAATATATAAAAGTATTATGTTATAAATATTCGAGACTCACCAGCACCACGGAGACGACCAATAAAGCAAAGTACTTCATATTGTAATGGAGATGTCTCTGTTGGTTTCAGTTGTAGTTGTGATATTTTTTTCAATTAAAATCTATAACCAATAATAAATTTCAACTTTATATCTAGAGAGATTTCACAAGAGCACAAACCCTACCTAGATAATGTCGGTAACCCGAAAATAGCATCAGTTATAAAAGCAAAATATATTTAATACTTGCTAGGATATTGCTAGTATAGTTTTTGGTTAAATGGATTTTGCCCATATAGTGTATTGCTTGAATAGCATATGAAATATTATTAAAAGTTAAATTACATTCTTTAAGTGGTATATTTTTTATAAACCTTTACCCAGACATTTATGAATATTCAACAAAAAAATTAAAATTTACGTATCAAGAAATGAATGGCGTCATAGTTTAATAGACCTAAAATCAGTAGTTAAAATTATTAAAATTTGTTGCACACATCTAAAGTTTTGTTATTTATTACAAAAGCTAAAAACACAATAATTCATAGAGAGGATTATTTGGTCTACAGCAAAAAATCTTTGGAAGCTTTAACTTAGGGTTATAAAATATTACACTGAAATTTATTTTAATAAATTTGAATGGATAAGTTAATAAAACAATTACGAAAAATAATTATCCTATAACTTACGACATGATAAAATATATAAAAGTATTATGTTATAAATATTCGAGACTCACCAGCACCACGGAGACGACCAATAAAGCAAAGTACTTCATATTGTAATGGAGATGTCTCTGTTGGTTTCAGTTGTAGACGATTGAGTGATTTACCAGAAATAACTTTCTGGTTTTATACCATGAAGCACAGCGTCACACATACGCACTAAACGTTCCAATATTTGAACAGAAGGGGGCTCTCGAAATGTAACCTTCAGTTTGTAAAATATGTTTTGTTTCCTTGAGATGTCTTATGGAAATGAATTACTGATCAAGATTGTATGCTAGCCCAGGATAAGTTGACACAGGTGTAGAATGAAACAATATTATTGTTTATTTAGACCGAGATAAATTAAATTGACGAGATGTTTCTTTTAACAAACTATTGACATTAAACATGAACCATATCGATGGGCCAACCAACGTCAAAATGGTCTAGTGACAGGGAGGTCGTAGTTCGAGTCTTTTGGAGGGTGTTTATCCCTAAGTTGTTACGTACTATCCTACTCTCTAAATAAGTTATATACTAACCATACACTCCTCGTCCTTTCACTACCAGCGCATTTAAGTGAGAATATTCACTAAGCCGGATCAGCAGAGAGACGCCTTGCAAGAAACAAATTAGAGATGGAAGTGCAAAGCAGTAACGTTTATTTATTCAGATCATTGTAATGATTTTAACAGAAAGATATGTTTCTATTAATTTAATAAATTTAATAAGTTGATTAGGAATTAAGTATCTATACAGGATGTTTCGGATAAAGCGGGCAAAATTAAACAGGACATAGGGGACTCTCTCACAAACATTTTGAGATAGAGAACGCGTGGTCTACGAAGACAGCTAAGGGCCTGAATATATGGGGGAAAGCCTGAAGGCTATTTCTTATGAGGATATCCCAAACCACTTGTGTATGAGACCCCAGTGGACACAGACTTGGAATTGGTTGCCAGTATTGTCATCACCTGTGACGTTATTCGCAACACGCGTGGGATATTTGAACGGTTGCGGTAGAATCTAGTACGCCGATGTCATGCTTGCATTGAGGTTGGTGCCCGTCATTTTGAGCGACTGTTCTGAGGGACAAATTATAGGTTTCCTCCTGTTTCTCAATGATATGGTCTACTGTATAGTTTTACCTGTACGTAATGTTGCAACTAAACGTAGATAAATAAAATGTAATGATTAGCTGTAAATAGACGGGACATCAGTTACAGTGTTAGACATGTTTATGCCCGTATCCCCCTTAGCCGGCCTTGCACGTGACACGTTCTCCATCTCAAAATGCTCGGGAGAGCAACCCCTATGCCCTGTTTAATTCTTGAACGCTTTCCCTGAAACACCCTGTAGTGACGTTGTTTCTAACACAACTGATTAATTTTTGTCAACACGACTCACCACCAGCTTGGCTTGCAATTGAAAGTTTGGGTGTAAAGGAAGTGTACCAGAATTTTTATAGGGAGAGAGAGTAAAAATAATTTAATAAATAACACTCCAATTCATCAAAATTGTATAGGAACTCCCCGTCCCCAAGAGTATATTTTATTATTAGAATTATACCTTAAGCCATTAGACAGATGGATGGCTATTTTTATAACCACGTCTTACTTTTCATTGGTAGTTAACTAACGTTTATTCTAACTCTAACATATTTTTAAAATATCTACAATCACTAACGCTTCTGTTTTTTTAACTATATATCGGTAAATCCACTTATAATTCTCTGAGTTTGAGATGGGTAATCATTTATTCATATTATTTAATCCACTTATTCCCTAACTTTTATATGCCCCAAACCAATTTTAGAACGACACACTTTTACGATTTACTACATTTCAGCATTCATTACTGTTTCCGGCCTCTGTCAGTTTTTAAACCAAACCATATATTTTCCACTACCAGCTGGTTAATCCTGTCGTAGCTTCATATGCCTTATAATATAACTTAAGACTAGAACAGGCACAACATACAGTCCCCAGCCGTTAAGTTATCAATGTGAATAGGTAAAACCACACCTCACCAATGATAAACGTTTGGCCATGCCGAGAATTCAACCTCTGGACCCTTAGTTTAGTTGATAGACATACTACCGACTGAGCTAATGTTCACTTTCATGACCTACCTACTTTTAATTGACATAAGTGAGTCTTAAACCAATATCGCAATCATCATTTAAAATACATTTAATATTTAAAACCCAATATTATCCAGCCCACAAACTTAGTGGACAAAGGAAAGAAACTCCCTACGCACGCAATCTTTGTCTAGAAGCGATCGTAATATAGACAAAACGAAGTAATATACATTGTTACAGAAACATATTAGGAAAAAGAGCTTCGCAGATAAAAAAATCATGGATTGTTTAGTGATTGGACCTTAACTTTAATACCTTGAGCAATGCTGTGATATCTGTAACCCATAACATAGTAAAACAAATGTTGGTGATAATTTTTTGTGTTTGAGAGCAGTGAACTAGGAAGTGGTGTTTAAATGTAATGATTTATTGATGTCATGTAAAATAATTATTACAGCATACTTTGCTACAAGAACCTATAAAACTAAACTAATTATATATTACCAATCATAAATGAAATAATTTACTTATACAAAGTCTTATATATCCTCTTAGTTAACCTCTAATATTTTAATTTTGATACAACAAAAATAATATGTTTATAGTAAACTATTTATCGTAACTAACTTATACATTTCAATTTTTAAGAATTTTTTTGATTCTCTGGACTGATCTTTGTACCTGTTTACAAATATTCCGATGGTTTACCACAGTCAGAATAACTTTTTTGTATTATTTTTTGAAATTATTCGCCCCTTGCTATTTTCCAAATTCTAACTATAAGATATAAAAATATATTATTTATTAGTTATCTGGTGTTGTCAATCCATATTCCTGCCCAATTTCAAACTTCTACAATACTCACTTTTGTTTTCTAAAACTCTATAATGCAATACCTCCATTTCCCTACTTCCTCAACTTACACTCCCTTCGCCTTATTCATTGACCATTGTTTTAAATCCAAAAAATGTAAGAGTCTTTTTTTGATTGGAGTGGTTTTACTACATATATGTAATATTTTATTTTCTACCATGAAAGACAAATTTATTTTGTTAGTTTTGAAATTTTCTTTGTGTGAACCCTCTCCTTCCAATTTCTGGTCTTTAGTTTATACATTAAATTATTTTACATAGTGTGAGGGATTGCTCTTAGGTATTCCTGACCAATACTAATATTTACCACATTGAGAATTAGGTCTAGATTTTAATATAGGTTTTAGAAATTTCAAAACCCTCCATTTCACAAACCCCCTTTATACATTTTTAATATTTAGGAATTGTTTAGGTATTTGGCGTAGTTCAATTACATTCCCATCAAATTTTAAAATTATATTTCACCTAAAAGTAATATTTCTTTTAATAATTTTACCTTAATCACCACCTATTTCGTTTAGATCCATGATAAAAAAAGACTAATAGAGCTTTATATTTGTTTGGAGTAGTCCCTTTATTTTCCTACCGACTATTACAATCCTAGAAATTAGTATTTTCTATATTTTTTTGAACATTTTTAACACCCACTTCCTTATTTCAGTAGCTCCAATTTTTAAATTTCACATTTTAGTTATTGTTCGATCATTTTGAGTGATACTACTACATGCCTGAATGTCACATTAAATTTTCTAATTCCTATAAAAGTTTTTTTTGTATATAAGGTTTTATATACATGACCCTAATTTATAAAGCCCAATTTTAAAGTCTCCCATTTTTATCCACTATTCTGTTGTTGAGATGATTCTTACATTTGATTGCCGAGTTTCAGAGTCATAGGAAGCTCAGAAATATACGAACAATTCATGGGAATGGAAGGACACTTACTGTCTCTTAAACAGGTCTATAGACGATCTGGTGTGCCTGTTTTCATAACGGGGAATCTGTCGAGCTTAATCTTAAATAATTTATATTTTTTTTATCTTATATTGACTTAATTTGTCTGTCAAATATGAGAGGTAGACTTTTGAAGGACGTCCAATATCTGGCTGCCAATTTACTCAATAATTTATACTTATGGAATACCAAGCTTACCAAGACAATCCAAAACCGATCAATAAATTAACACAAATCTAATTTTTGAAAATAAGCACTACCCAATCCATAAACTGAGTACACAAACGAACGCAAATGTGGTCTATAAATGTTCATAAGTGAAGTAAAATAAATGATTTACATTTTATAAAAACACATTGGGTTTATGATACGGTGTATCACACATACATTCTTGATCATTTACACAAAAATGGATAGAGAATCTTAAAACGCGTATTATATTTGAAAATAAATAGTTAATATTGTTGCAGAAACCAAATAGACAAACCTTTCATTCATTCAAAGAATATAATTAAAATAATATAAACTCTTATGGAAACATAAATAAAAAAGGAATATCTTGGAATACCAAAGAGGATAACAATTAACTCCACAACTACCAAACTTACATTCAAACATTTATATATGCTTCTAAGTTATATCAGGAATGATTGGATTTCTAAAAATGTATTTCAAATAAATTTCTTATTATTTTTAATATCCATTTAACATTGAAATTATAAGTTATTTTGTACCTCAAAGAGTCGTGTAAATATGGTCAAAATCGAAAATGTCTGTTAGTGTAAAAGTGTAAGTCATCTCCATCCTTAATCTTTGGGTTCCATTTATTAATTCAAATACCTTCTGGGGAACCTTATAAAAATCCTAAAATCCAAGTCTTGGAATGATCAGTACATTATACTAATATCTAGGCTTAGATACAAACACAGACAGACACAAAACATCACAAAATACACTCATTTGGATTCAAGAGGTCATGAAACGTCAACATCCTTAAAAATTTATATTTTTTTTATAATCCTAACTAAGCAATACTTCTTCTGACCAAGTTGTTGGAGAAAGAAAAATATGACAAAAAAGTTTAACAATGGAAGTAATTAAATAATAGATTGTTACTGAGATATATTACTCTCTACAATAACTTACTCGTTTTCAATTTTCTATCCAACCAAAAGACTTATTTTTTCTAATCATGTATGAAATTATAGGTCCCTTCTTTCTTAAAATCTCAAAATGTTGGGGTGGTTTTCTCTTGAATGGAGTGGTATTTGTTCTTGCTTGCAAACATTTCAACCCCACCAAAAAGTGTTTTGTTCTCGAAATTCTTAGCCTCCTCTAATTTCCAAACTTATG
>CABFOV010007115.1:18530-30425 GCA_902141375.1 Timema poppense | reverse complement strand
ACCGAGATTCGAACCTCGATCTCCCCGTCCTCAGCGGTCGAGCTCAACATGACAAGCGCGTTAGCCAACTACGTCACCGAGGCGGGTTATATAAACATATAAATGTGCGTGTTTGTGTATCTGCAAACTTAAGTAAAAGTTGCATTAAGTTTTAAAACACTAGCTAATGGAGTGAGCGTGTGGTTATGTTTAAAAAATGTTCTCTTCTATTTCAACAGAACTTAGAATAACTTCTTGCTTATGTATGGAAACATTCGTAAAAAAAATTAAATAGCAATCACTGTGCTTTTAGAAGTTGCCAAAAAAAGAACGTAGAAAAAAATAACTAGTCTTTGATATTTGAACGAGTTCATTCATGGCCTCAGATACAATCTGTATAAAGATATCCTGGTTGCAATAGGGCCTATCCTTAAACAAAATGTGTGCGTGTTTTATGAAGAAACTTATATTAGGCTTATACGTAATACGCGCCTTTAGCCTTCTAGATAATATAAGCAATTATTTTATAGTAGCCAACATTGTTTGGTGGTGACTAGATTTAACTTAAATACACTAGTCCCATAGCTTCTTTGGTGCTTACCGACAGCTCACAGCTGACTTTTGACAGTAAACATAGAGGGTTGTACCTAAATTTCGACTGTCAGAAGGGACAGTTGCTAAACACATGTTTTTGCAGATCATATGGTTTGGCGTAGGTATACATAATTTAGTCTGGTAACTTTTCAAGGCCATCAGAAGTCAGCTGTGAGCTGTCACTCAGCATCAAAGAAGACATGGGGCTACTGTACATATATTTACGATATGGTCAAGTAAAACAAAACTTAAATTCATTTTATTATTTTTAATTTAATATCGTTTTTGTCTTTCAACCATGATTTTTTCAAATATTAACTTTAACTGTTAAAAAAATACTTAGTTGAAACATTAAAATACAAATAACCCGATTTGAAAGTCAACATAATGTGTTTTTCCCGTGCTCCCACGTCTTCTTACTCATTTGGGCTATCTAAAGGAAATATTTAACGGGAGAAGGATGATTAAGGTAGAATTTAGAAGAAGGGAACTATAATTTGGGAGGAGTACTGCGTGAATATTTAGGAAAAAAACCACCAGTATATCCAGCCGTGTTTCATTCAAACCCTTATATCCTCGACAACAGCAAGCCTGATGAGATCAACGCCTCTGCCCACGTGCCCACCAGTGCGATTCAGCCAGTATTAACATATAATCACTATCGACAACAGAACGTATAGTGCGTTCTCTTGAAAGCTTGCGTCCCCGCGAGATGAGGTCAGTTTCGTCACCGATAGAACAGACGCCGTGGCGTGGCGCCGGCGCCATCGATCAGAACCGTCACCTTGGGCCTCCCGTCGCGCTGCCCTACTTCCCAGGTCATGCCCTCCCCCAACAGCCCGAATCAGACATCTATTGGGATCAGAAGGGCTAGGTGAGCGCTTAGCACGTCTTATTATGGATTAACAAGCTCGCCGAAAAACGAGATCAGAATCGTAATCACAATAGTTCAGCCTCGTTGACATTGTCCGCTCAGCGCAACTTGAAATAACTTCAGGTTTCCTTTTTCTGCGCGACACCACCTTGGAAGACCCTATCAAATTTCAAAGTCAGCCGACGCCCTCAATGCGCATGGGCCTGAATGAACAAGCCGACTCAAATCAATGCGTATGCATCTACAAAGCGCTTTGCCAGTAGAAAGCTACATCAACATCAACAATTGTGAAGAGATCTGAAATAAATCACTTAGCCTAATGTAAAGGGCGTGTGCGTGCTCTGTTTTCTTTCACGACACAACGCAAAAAATTGAAAACATTCATCGTTATATTAATCTTAAATATCTCTCCAACTACTGGAAAATAAAACAAATCGCTAATTAACTGTTTCTAATTTGTGTTGCAAATATATATGGATCAACATACGAATTTTCCCGCGTATGAATTGCTGCACCACCCAGTCAGATTCTGCTCTCAATTTTTAGCGAGCGAGTGAAAAAAAACTTTACTCTACCCTTGGAATCCAGGCGTGCTAAGGATTTTTTTTTCTAAAATGTTTCTCGTTAAAAAAAACTCCATGACATTAGTCTGCACGCGAGCTATACCGACCTAGCGGCCCCCCTTTGTTGGTGAAGAGAGTGCCAACATTTGCGGATATATAGGTTATCAAGTGAACAGCCCAAAGAAGCTTCCCGCTGTTAATCTCAGTTTTCTAGGCAGGAGCTGCTACTTCTATATTTTAAGTTATTTAAGTAGCTCCTCGTTTGACCTTGTTCCAGACTCGTTGCTTCACAACAACAAAAAATTGTATGCACTGGGGATCGAGCCCGGGACCTCTTGATATGTAGAAAGGAGCTATAAACACTAGACTACATCAGAGAGGCGGTCGTTTCCCACCCAAACTCCACATAAATGCGGATACATTTCCTATAGATTATACCTTTCCCATCCCTATCCCAAAAGTGAACAGCCCGGATGAGTAGTAAGGGGGTAGTGAGGGTTGCGGGGGAGATACTCAAATTGGCTTCTAGAGCCAAATATCAATAACCTGAAGTTATTAGAAGGCTATGCCTCAAACCCTCCCTTCCTATCCACGGAAATTTTATTCTGCCTTCGTCCTTGATTGCATGCCCTCATAAAGTAAGTTCCTGGGTACGCCAATGTCCTTTACCATTAATTAATTAAGGTTCCATTTAACAGACTGTATTTGCGTGATCACGTTCTTTAAGCGTGCGTAATTAATATTTATATCTTGGTAAACGTCTAAATTAAAACGCCTGTGCAGTTTTCTAATTACCATCAAAGGCTACATATATTTATTCTGCAAAGAATAAGATAGTGAACAAATGAACAATAAGAAATATATTTTATAACTTAGTTCACCTTGAATTACAAAGTCAATGTCAATCATTACAGCAAATAGCTCAATAGTGAGTCGACCAAGACTGTGAACACTATTTTATAACATTATAAAATAGTGTTCATTACGTTACATGACGTCAGCCCGCAATCGACCGAGCGTCCAGGCCGTCCACCACCTGCTGGTGAAGGTGATGCCAACTTCTGTGGATAAAGGCTGTCGTGTGGCCAGTTCAACGAAATATTCGGCCATTCATCTCAGTTTTATAGATCGTGACCGCTACTTTTCCATTCAAGTAGCTCCTCATTTGTCCTAAAGAGGTTGATTTTGTTCCCATTCCAGACCCGCTGCTTCACAGAGAAATCTGGAAACGGTAGGAATCGAACCCGAGAACTCTGGATCTGTAGGTAGAACCTCACCACTAGACCACAAAGGCGGTCAAAACAATGTTCACTATGGACATAAATAATACGACACAATCGTGCATACTATCTCATTTGGACTTGGTCTGGAACAACATTTCCAAAATCCTAATAAACTGTTCTCAAACGAATCTGTTATCTGGAAGGCAAGTCTAGCAAGTGTTGTCTATCATGGGAAACACTTCCTTGACATCCATTTTGAGCAAAATTTTGAGTTTTCAAAAATTAGTAGAGTAAATTACTTTTAATTTTAAAGTTAGAATTTAAATCATGATTTCACTTTCATATTCGTCATACTTACCTAATTTGTGTAAATATTATAAAATCACAAATGGGTGGATAAACGCTGTGCATTTAATGTTTAAAAAAAAAGTAGCCTACTTATATCAAGACGATAATAATAATTAATAATACAACTGAAATAGTGAAAGGTGACCTGGTGGTATAGGGGTAAGGTGTCAGCTATCTGTGTTGGGGGTGTGGGGTTCAACCCTCGGTCCCGGCACAGATTTATTTGATTACCAAACCCTTCCTCCACCTCTGAGAAGAAATGTATTAATCAGTACTTGTGAGTGTGTGGAATGCCAGGCCTCCACCGTGGTTCGGATCCCAAGTTAAACTGTAGGTCCTCCATTTAATTTCACAATCACCCTACCATTACACATTAGCGTAAGTTCATATAGCCCAAACGGGTAGTAAGACGTGGTGCTAATAATAATAATAATGATATTAATAGCTGAAAAAAGTGAGAATAATTATATACACCAGCCTTTGTCAAAATACGAATAGTCCTTCACATTAATCCACTCGGTTTGACACCCGCCGACAGATATTTGATTCCTGGAGTCTCTGTTTGACTCGAAGGGGGTGTAACTATGATTTGTCTTTTGTGGTTATGGCCGGCAATTAGACAAGTGCTTACTACACCGACAAACTAATATCAAATATGACGGGGGCGAGATAAAAAGAAGGCCGGCCCCTATGTTCCCACAATACGAGGATGGGCCGCGCTACACATGACAGTAGATTATTGCCACTGATGCTTGTCTTAAAGAACATTTAACAGTGGCCTTGACATTGATCAAACGACCTGACATCGGTGACCTAATTCAAGCCGCCAGGGCCTCTTGAAGACAACTCATGCACACTAAATATATGAAAACATCTTACGACGACCAACGAAATCTATTCATTTATACGTTCAACACATGGGCCATAGCACATTTATCTAAGGAAAGAAATGGGGAGGTTGGTTTGAAAAAAGTGCACTCGCATTAGCGTGGAGAGGGAGTGGGAAGACGACAAATTAAATTTATCACCGCGTCTTACTAACTAACCGTTAGGGTCATACGCTTAAGTACTTATTACGTTAATGGGTTAGAAATCAGGAAGGTTGAATTTAGAGGAAGTGAACCCGCATTTTCGTGGAAGTAAAATGGAAAGCCATGTGGGAAAAACCATCCCCAGTTTACACGATCGAGATTCTAACATTGATCCCTGTAAACGTCATTCTACTTTATTTTTCGCCGTGTTTTAGTACCCACTATGAATAAATCAACTACGCTAATGTGTTAGGAATAAAAAGATCAAATTTTAGATTAAATATACCCGCATTCACAAGGAGAATGATACGGAAACTATTTAGGGGGGAAAAACACCCTCAGTATAACCGAGTAGGATTTGAACCTAGATCTACCCAACAAAGTCTAACACGAGGGGGACGCGTTAGACAATGTGACCACTGATGTGGGTTCCTATAAATTGCGAGCCTGATGCCCTAAGCCACGTGACCGACAGTGTGGATGTCACGGTTTTGTATAAGATTGTGTATAGGTTGGTTATAAAGTCTGGATAAATAAGCAAATATACAGATACACAAATTTAGGCACATATACATGATTTTACGTGGTTTTAATTAATCAGAATACATAAAAATTAGTTATTACTAGCACCGCGTCTTACTACCCGTTCGGGTTATAAGCACGCTAATGTATAATGGTAGGATGATTGTGAGATGAAATGGAGGACCTACAATTTAACGTAGCATCCGAACCACGGTGGAGGCCTGGCATTTCCCACATTCACAAGTTGTGATTAATACACGTCTTGTCAGAGGTGAAGGAAGGGTTTGGCAATCAGATAGATCTGTGCCGGAACCGAGGATTGAGCCCCGGACCCCCAAGCACAGAGGTTTGACACCTTACTCCTAGACCGCCAGGTCACCCCATACAAATTAATATTAGGACATTAAATTGCATTACAGGTTCAATGTGTTGGCCCTTATTGATAACTCGGCCTTAGCCTGTGTTCAGACTTTATGGCCACCTGTAGTTTGTTGGTGGGACGATGACGGTTCGAGAAGATCTGCAAAGTGGGGTATTTTGTTATTGTTTTATTAAGCACAGGGGTTATTAACGATGTAACATCAGGGAGTAAAGAAGAGGAGGAATTTAGGAGAATATCTACCATCATTCTCCTGGATTGAGAAAGTACACTAAATCCCAGTGTGGAAAAAACTATATCAGTGCACCCAGCACTTCCAGCCTTTGGCGTCAGTGTCAGGAGTGTAAAATACTAAAACAACCCTGCCAACAGGATATCTTGACTACTCCTTGTTTTATAGGGCCACGTGGTGATTAGGGGTGTCTCAAAAGTTAAGATTGTAGCCTACTTTTCCAAATCAATGAAACCTGGTGTAGCTAACACGTAATCTTAAAAATAGATTGCTGGAGCTTATATTTCTATTATTGGTAATATTCATGGGCGTGGGTGTACTGGATACTGCTTTTAACTCCAGGCTAACACCAACATTTCCCTCCCAAGGAAGATTGGGCACTGCCTTGCGCCAAGATTTCCCTCCCAGGGTAAATTGGGCTCTGCTGCCTTATACCATGATTACCTCACAAGGTGGATTGGGCAGTGCTAGCTTAGCCTATCCTTGCTACCTTTCCCACTAAGAATTAATTGTAACTCGGACATACTATACGGAGTAGCTAACGTCAAGATGGATGATTTATATTGATTTGAAGTCTGCTGGCAATATAATGTATTAATTCCCGATTGATATTTTACTATGAATAACTCAATAGGCCTACACCTGTTCACAATTCCTCCTAGTCGAATCCACGTACCCAATTCACCTGATTACAATTCCTTCTAGTCGAACCCATGTGCCCAATTCACCGGTTTACAATTCCTTCTAGTCGAACCCACGTGCCCAATCCACCTGTTCACAATTCCTCCTAGTCAATTCCACGTACCCAATTCACCTGATTACAATTCCTTCTAGTCGAACCCATGTGCCCACTTCACCGGTTTAAAATTCCTTCTAGTCGAACCCACGTGCCCAATCCACCTGTTTACAATTCCTTATAGTCGAACCCAAGTGTCCAATTCAACTGTTTACAATTCCTTCTAGTCGAACCCAAGTGTCCAATTCAACTGTTTACAATTCCTTCTAGTCGAACCCATGTGCCCAATTCAACTGTTTACAATTCCTTCTAGTCAAACCCATGTGCCCAATTCAACTGTTTACAATTCCTTCTAATCGAACCCATGTGCCCAATTCAACTCTTTACAATTACTTTTAGTCAAACCCACGTGTCCAATTCATCTACTTACAATTCCTTCTAGCTGAATCGATGGTGCCCAATCTACCAATTTCCCACACAAAAAGTGTCCAATCTACTACCGCCCATATTCACATGGCCAGGATGCGTGTTAGTATGATTTCGGTAGTAAGAACAGTAGATGTTAGGTACTAAGGTTACTAAAATAATGTTAATATATTAAAACTTCAATTCATGTTATCTGAAACTGTAGATTATATATATATATAACTATAAATAATATAGTAAAATGTCATCAATGTTGGCCGCAAAAAAAAAAGTTTGAATTTTCTAAGCTCTTCTTCCAACCAAAATCAGGGTTATTGAAGTTCTTCAATGCTTCACGAATGAATGCTTCAAACTTCTCGTTAACTACCTATGATAGTTTTTCTATAAAGTGCTATAAATGTCATTTACTGTATTGCTTATGCATAGCCAAATGAAGGACAGGCTATCACAGACAAAATATGTAACCTAACAGAACAGGATGAGGTTGAATATTTGATAACCTAGGGCAATATTTCCCTGGAAAGATAAGGAAAAGACAAACTATGGTAGGGTTTTGGTAGGAGGAAAGATTAAGAAAATACAAACTTTTTCTTTTAAGCCAACAATGATAACATTTTAATATTATCTGTCATTGTAGAGGTAAAAATAATATCAGAAGCAACCACTGTAGAACACAAGACTTGACGTATGGATTTGTGGAAGTATATCTAGTAACGTTTATAGCTGTCAGGTAAAGTAAGCAAACGCAAACCTCCCTTAACCAAGGAAGGAAAACTACCAGCCACTTATCAAAAGCGAGCTCTACTATATTGACAAATCCCCCTCCCCCTCCCCCTCATTCACCTCAATTAATGGTAAACACAAAAATTAAGCCCTCATCAACGTGACGAAAGTAGCGGTCCCCTTCCTCAAGAGAGAGCACTTGTGTTTCATTAGCTAGCCGCAACCCTTATTCGCCAATTACAGAGGTGATCATTGAGTTGATGATAAGAATGGATGGAATGTTTTCATAAAAAGTAAACTCTCAGATCTGAAGGAAATTTCCAACGGACGTTTACAACCACCTTGACCTTTTTATTACTGTACTTAACACATATTTTCTTTTGTTCAAACGAACAGTATAACTTTATAATAAATAGATATTTCTATTAATATTCAAGCGGGAGGCACGAGTTATTTATCATTCTATGAATTTGGGAATAACTCGTAGGCTACACATTTTTTTCAATAGGTACAAAAAAATTCCCTACCTTGAACAAATTACTACATTTATATATACAGGCTATAGTAAAAAATAAAGTGGAAATAATTTTAATTAGCAAAAAAGTGGCTAGCTTGGGACTTTTACTATAACTGTCACTTTTTGTAAGACTGTACAAAATAATTCATTTTAACTACTAACTTTGTGGATTCGGTAAACACGACAATTACTAACATTTTATTTCCATTTTGGAATAGAGAAGAGTTAAATTTATTAAAAATATAATAAACCTTTATTTTGGTTGTTTCCTGCACGATTCCGTGCCACCGACATTAGTGTGGTATTTCCGCTCAATCTGGCCAAACAACAAAATTAAGAGAGGAAAAGAAAGCTGCGTGTATAAACAACGCGAGGCTGATTGGTTGGCATGCGAACCATAATAAATATTCAACCAATGGAATGTTCACAGCACTATTCATTCAACGCAGAAAATGCAAAATACGATGGAAAACTCAAACTCATGAATGGTGTATACAGTCTGAGCAGAAAATGAGAGAATTTAATTAAACACACACATACACACTTTTATATGTATATATATATATTTAAGTTTTCATAACTAATACAAAGTTATAATACAAAGTTGTAATTAAAACTTACATTAAAAAAATTAGTGAACGTTTCACCTAAACGTCGATTGCATCTTCTAGAGCAGTGGTTTCAAACTCGAATTAATCGAAAGGACCTGGTTTACGACTCTTGGAGTGGTGCAGATCCTAGCCTATAGAAACATGTTTGCTTACTTATATTCAATACATTACTTTTGTTTTTGAAGTGCGTCTTACTAGCCTTCCGGACTATGTTCTTTATTATTATTATTATTATTATTATTAGCACCACGTCTTACTAACCGTTCGGGTTATACGCACTTACACTAATGTGTAATGGTATGGTGATTGTGATATGAAATGGAGGAAGGACCTACAGTTTAACGTGGAATCCGAACCACGGTGGAGGCCTGGCACTCCACACATTCACAAGTTGTGATTAATCCACGTCTTGTATATGTTCTTTTTAATCACGCTCATGTGTTAAGAGACGAGGAAAATATAATTTAATGGAAATGTAGCCTCATTTGAATGAACGGAAGGTAGAAAACTATATAGGGGAAAACTATATAGGGGAAAACACCCTTTGTCCATTCGACTGGAAATCGAACCCTTACCTCCACAGCATTGTAAAATTATACCAGAAGAGTCTGACGCTTAACCCGCGTGACCAGTAATGTAGGTTTATCCTAGCTATTTTATGTTATGTATTTAAAGTCATTAACTACTTAATCTGTGGCATTAGGCACTCATAGAGTTCATTGCCGCACTTACAAAAGTTCGTCACCTATTGAACTAGTTATATCCAGGCCACTTCATTACACATTCATTCATTCAGATTCATTTTAATGTTATCCTCCCGTAATATTTTACCCCAGAAACAGCCGTGGCAAACTTTGGGGTGTTTCTTGATGGGATTTTTTTACAGTGAGAGTTCAACGTGCCCACGCCCAACCTCTAAACGGGAGGATCCACCCCTATTGGCTGTGTGCGACTGCTTATTCAATATATTCGCAGCCACCCTTCATATCGAAAGGCCATAGCCTCTATCCAAAACCTGAGGACGCTCCCTGCTATAGATGATACGGACACACGAAAAAAACTTTATATTTTCCCGGATGTTTAGCGAAATACTCAAAGCAGTATTTATTAAACAATGTGGAAAAAAATCCTACACTCAAGTAATTAAAATAATAAGATATAGCAAAGTTTAAAATAGTCATAAGTGTCTTTGTTATTCAAGACTAGCAAGCGTACTCAGCTTTGCTTCAAACAGACAGAACAAAGTTCTCTTAATTTTAGTTCTACCGATACAGTTTTTAGTTTGTTTAGAAAAAATCAAATTTAAATCTTAAAATTCCAATTTTTTTGTGCACATANTTAAAATTCCAACTTTTATCTGCTCATGTTCGCGCACCAGTGCTACTAATATTTAAATTTCAAACCTCTGCGTGCGATATATAGCACGCAACGCTCATGACAGACACACAAACTCTTCATTTTATTAATATGGATTACGTACACACTAAAATCAAACAATTATTTTTTGTGAGCGCATATAACTGCAGGCCGGATAGTAAGTGTTACAGACAGGCGAGCCGTTAGTTTGTGAACCCTCTTACAAACTAGCTAAAATTTATATAAATATTATATTAATATTTCAAAATGGGTTCTGGTGTAAAGGTGGGAGGAGCCCCTATTTGTGGACTTGTTCCGCTCGGTCTGATGATGAGAGAGGTAGAAAGAGAGCGGCGGGCGACAAGTCTAGCAATGGCTGACTGGATTGAAGTGGGTTTGTGTGTTTTCAAGGCGGCCGGCATCTATCCACACTCCTTCAACTCACTTCTAAAAGCGAGAGTTCTCTCACCTTTACTTGGCAACCCCATGCTCCGTCATTTTCCCGCAGACCCCCATCCATCCATCCATCCATCCATCTCTCTCTCTCAAACAAATGCATGTGTGTCTATTTCCATAGGATGACCTTGGTGTAGCGTCATGTCATCTGTTCACATGTTTACCAAGACCATACATTCACATCGCTGTTCTTTCGTGTGTGACGATAAAACTGACTTTCAAAACATGCATTCACTTTTAAGTGTTTAAAGAAACAAGCGGAAATAAAATTGAGCCCTTAAAATAAATAAATATTACAATGTTAGGGCCATCCCAAGCTTCCCGTTGTATAGTAGTAAATGTTGATAAAAATTTCATTTTCTTTTTTATAAATCAGAATCTTTCTATTTTTTTGGACCAACCAGATGCTACAAACGAACTTTTTTCAATCTATCTAAACTTAGTTATTTGGTTTTAAAGCTGATATGTGGTAGAACGTTACAAACATTAAAAAAAACTTATTATTTATTAAGTGGTTTTATACGATTTAGTATTGATTCCACCAAAATGGAGGCGAAAGTTCTGACCAGTTAAAAAGTTTACACTATTCTAAAATAATTGTGTGATGACTTGCATAAAACCCTATTTAAACAATCCCACATCTTAAAATGGTATGTTGTGTCCCTATCAAAACATGACTTCATTTGACTGGGGTAGGTTAGATCTGAGTTCCCAACCTTTTTCTTTAATCTCAAAAGTAAACATATTCACGTAAAGTCACGTTGAATTTTTTTTTAAATCTTTAGGGCCAGTTTCATAGTCAAATTTAGTAAGCCTCAAGTGCGGCGCTACACTAAGTACATGACGACACCTACCTAAACCAGAATGGAATGGGCCAGTTTCCTATGCGAGAACGGCCCATTCCATTCGAGTTTAGGTAGGTGTCGTCTTGTATTTAGTGTAGTGCCGCATTTGAGGCATACTCAATTTGACTAAGAAACTGGCCCTTAAGCTCAAAATTCAAACTTTTCAACTGGTCAGAAACCTGATGATAATTGGTGCTTACATTTGGTTGGAAACGATATTTTAAAATATTAAACAACTAGGCAAATTTCTGAATGTATAAGAGCGACAGAGCATATTCAATTAACCTAGTGTAGTTAAAAGCACACAGTTAGCAATACTCAAAGCAAACAATCATAATAAGAGTAAAATGAAGTGATACATCGATCAAGCGTCCATCAGATCTTGATGAGAGGGAATCAGGTGGATTGTCCAACTCACGTTGCAATTAAAACTATTTTATAAAGCTTAAATTATCTCACACAATGCTGCTTGGAAACAAA
>CABFOV010007115.1:0-17786 GCA_902141375.1 Timema poppense | reverse complement strand
ACTTTTGGGATTCTTTGATGTATAATTATATAAAATCACAATGATTAATAAGTCATTACTGTAAAACAAAAACTAAAAGAAAACTATTAAAACTCCACGATCCTTTCTACTATAGAAGAACAAGAATTATCTTCAACTACGGTTAAAGTAGCCTAGTCACCAGACTTCTCCCCCCCACCGCCCCTCCCCACTCTATCAGTGCTGAAATGCCTAAATTTGAAAGAGTGGTTAAATGTGTTTGCCAAAGACATGAAAATACATGCGATTAGAATACCTAAACAAAAATCAATGTATTTAATTAGTGTATATTTTAAAGTTTGTTACATATACTATTATTTTACAATTAATTGTATAAATATTTTAAGTATTTTTACTTAAATTACACTAAATTAGCTTAATAGATAAACATTGTATTCTTGAATCTTTTTTCAATAGTTGGAACAATGCTTAGCTTGCTTCACATGAACAGCATGACCTGGCGTGTAAAAAGTGAGCTTATTGGCCAATTACTTGTGGGCGAGCGGAAAGGAATGTGTTGCAACCCCCTAGACATCGGGCAAGGTCATTAGAGCCTCCCTAGCTTGCCTTGCGTTTTTCAAGTAGCAAGCCCTGGGTTTTCCTATTGTGTTAAATAGAGCCTTTTGGAAGAAGAATTACTTAAAACACAGTATTCTTGGAATATGAATCAAGATTAGTTTTAAAATTAATAATCCATTACATGTATATTTATTAACAATCTAAACATTAGTGTTCACACAGACAGCAATGAATTAAACCAAAAACTAGTCCATATCATTTTGGGTATGCGGCGCAGGACTAGCATACCCAGATAATACGCCAATTCTATTATTTATGTGTAGAACAACACTGGTATAATATTTTAGACTTCAGATGTGTTTTTCGAGTTGAGAAAGTAGCTTATATGTTGAGTACCCGATACCAAATTTTAAAAATGCTACACATTAATTCTCCAAGATGACTGGAGGCTTCGTGAAATAATGGTAGTAAAACCAAACAAAGTGTATATAAAACGTAGCACTTTGGTGGCATTTACATGGCTTCGAGATGAATAATTGGCCCCATACTCTGCGGTTATGTAATGATGGGATTGACGTGTACACTCCACATGAGAATACATTGCTCTCTGCCACGTTATGTGGAGCATCGGGCGGTCTGATCCGAAGCAGTCATATGTCATGTGACTGCGAGCTGCGACCTTGAGTTAATTCTCGTGTTTATCATAATGACACACTGTACCGACTAGACACGAGGAGATGCCAACCAACTGGTTGGTTCGTCGGTCAAAATCACCACCTTCATTCACGTCCTGAAAAACTCGATGAAATGGCAAATAATACCGATGCGGAGGAGTATTACTTGAAATCTTCTTTTCAAATTACGGAATTATATCAGAGCATAACTTTTCAAGCTAATTTGAAAAGGATACCAAAACACAGGGTCATATATTGTAATATCTGAAATAACGTGTGAACCAGAACCGAATCAAACAAGAAGGTCCTGTTAGAGCAATACCCAGAAATGTATTTTGTGTATGTGTATGATGGGAGAAAAGTATGGGGAGGGTGTAAATTACTCATGTTACATTCCCCCAACAAAAGATGACAAGGATTTTATTTAAATATATTCCTTCTTAGAGAAATTTAAAGTTTTTCAGAACCTAAATGGGTTGTAGGTGTTAAGAAATTTTCCAGACTTCAATATGATACCAACCAAGGCATAGAGTAAGAATATAAAAATTAATACTTATCATACTTTTAAAGAAATCCCCTAAAACAAACAAACCCCCTCAGTAACATTTTGGCTCCTTAACATGTAATCTCTCTCTTTAAACGTTCGACTACGAGAATGAAACGAAATATATATTAAACAGGACGGTGATATTGATTAAACTCTATTGGCCCTTAAATCTTCAGTTCTATGTAATATCATGAAAATTGAAAAATGACACCTGGACACGGGAATAGACCCCGGGACCTTTGACTTAGTACGCCAATGCTCTTACCACTGAGCTATCCAGGATTTGTTTGTAAATCGTCGGCTACAAATGTGTAATATATTTTATTAAGATCACGAGCTATCAGATAACGCAGCCACCTTCGACTCGGTAGTTGGCTTATTGCTGCTACTTGTACAATTATTATAATTGTAAGGGATTGCATATTTAAGAATCATATAGCCACATATATTATATTTGTTTTAGTGGAGATTTACTCGCATCTAGATATCATATTCTGGTAATAAGCCAACTACCGAGTCTAAGGCGGCTGCGTCAACTGATAGCTCGTGATCTCAATAAAATATATTACACATTTGTAGCCGACGATTTCCACACGTCCATCATAGACTCTGCCTTAAAATGAGAGTGAAGAATGACCCTGGGCACGGGACGATTCCTGGATAGCTCAGTGGTTATCGCAATGGCGTACTAAGCCAAAGGTACCGGGTTTGATTTCCATGTACAGCCGTCAATATTCAATTTTCTGAATATGATATCTAGATGCGAGTAAATCCTCACTAAAACAAATAAAAGTTAATTGATTCTTACAACTATATAAGTCAAAACATAAAATTGTTTTTGAATTTTAAAAAAACCTATGCCGCCATGCCGGTATATTTCACAAATTCTCACAACCCAATTTTCATAGGAAGTGCTTTTTATAAAATGCAAACATATTTTTTTGTAAACAACAATTATAACATTTTACTGTTTTATTTGTATTATTGTAGGTGTGTTGCTAATATTTATCAAAAGTGGCAGATGCAAATCATATGATTTTACGTATAAAAATACGTGAAATTAGTCACTTTTCTAGCAGTAAGATAAGGAAGACTCTTTCCATGGAAATTGGACTGCCTACCTTATATTATTTTAGTTCAACATAGGCCTCTTCTTCTACCAAATACCAATGGAAGGCTATTGTCGAAACGCTCCGTTGATATTAGTCTTGTAACAACTTATATTTGTTTTTTAAATAGATAAAAATAAACTCTTTGAACTTACGTTTCTCTTTACTCGCGCCGCCTTCACTTCCCTGGCCAAGCAAAAGTGGAAAATAAATCAAAGAAAATACTTTAAAATACCTTAGGACGGTGGACAGTCAGTAGTGCCAACAAACTAATAATAAACACGACAAACGAGGAGTAAATGCCCGTTAAGTGCAAGGTCTCTACAGTAGCCCCATTACTTATTTGGTGCTGACTGACAGCTGACGGCTTTGAAAAATTACCAGACCAAATTATGTATCCCTACGCCGAACCATATGATCTGCAAAAATATGTGTTTAGCAGCTGTTACTTCTGATAGTCAAAATTTAGATATACACCTAAAAGTTGACTGTCAGTTGTCAGCTGTGAGTTGTCAGTCAGCATCAAAGAAGCCACGGGGCTACTGTAGAGTTGCTATAATCGCTCCTTTCAAAGAGCTAACTCACTTTCCCAGGTCCCAATGCAAATTCGAGGAAAACCTCATTGTAAAGTCATTCACAATGACTGTACTTTGCTCATCTTCACAAGACACACCTAAAAACGTTTTGCGTTTGGTCATTAATTTAAACATGCTCTTAAGTTTTAAAATACCAATGGTCTGCAATAAATACTAAACACTGAAATGAGTGATATATAAACAAAGTTTATAATTTAATCGGTTTTGGACAATTTCAGTTACAGGCAGTGGAGTGAACGCGAGTTTAAAGGCATTTTTTTCGCAGTTTTTATAGTAAAATATTTGTTGACCAAAATAAATAAAATATATCTCCAGTAGAAACTTAAAAGTTTAATTTTCTTCACATGATATCAACAACTGTTTTTGAATATATTTCAAGGATGTCCTGGAATTTAATGACAACTTTTTGTCTCAATTTAAAATTTTCTCATCTAATGTCAAGTTTATCATCAAGTGCTAATAGACTCAGGACTGATATTTAAGAATTGTTGCTAACACCACGTGAAGAAAATTAAATTATGTCTTTATTTGAGTAAAATTTTCCCTTATTTTAGCCAAAAAATAAAGTATTGCTAAAAAACTGCAAAACCACTTAGCTTTTCTCGCGTCCCCTACACTCCCATCTTAAGGTGTATTATGCGTCCGGTTCTCTTCGGTGATTTTAGAATGGCTGTTCCCAAATACTAAGATAAAAAAATGTTCACTTTACGTGCAAGTCGCTAATCAGGATAGAGCCATGAACATCCTAGAAACACTCAAGAGATGGTTGTTTGTTTTAGATTTTTCCTATACTCGGTCAACGTGAGTGTGTGTTGTTCCCGTCCTTTGTTTTGATCTAATAAACATATTTCAATCAAGCTTGGTGCCGGCACACATATACACCGCCTTTTGGACACCTATGGTTTGTATTTTTTTTTAAATTTTTTTTCAGGCCCGCCATTCCAAAGCCAAGGATACTACAACGTTAAAAGAATAAACATTTTTGAAGAGTCATAAAAAAAAGTTTACACACTTGAGTTGCCATGCCTCTATTCGAGGAGAAAGGAATAAAGTGAAAAAAATATAATATATTGAAATAATTTTAAGAAAATCATATTAACAATAAATCATTAAAATGGATAAGCAGGTTTTTTTTGAAAAGTGTATCGTTTAAGTTTTACAATATTTAATTTCAAAGAATTTGGGGCAAAATTTATGTTTATATAATTCTTTATTAGATTATAAATTATACTAAAATTAATAATACGCTGATTGTATATTAAAAGGAAATACAAAAACTTTAAATAATCAAGTACTTGATAATGGATTCATACTTTTATCCCGATATTAGATTCGTGACGCTACCTATAGTTAATTTGGTAATAAATGTATATATTTTTTCTGGGTATGTTTGTAAGTCGTTTATAGCAAGCACTGCGTTGAGAAAGAGCACGGGAAATATCCAAACAAAATATAAAGTATTTACATTTACTAAATACTGGTAAAATGATATTTTAGTTGTGTTATCGTGTGGTTCCCCGTGCAAGGAGAAATCCCAAGTTTTGTATTTGACTATACCTACTTCCAGTATCAATACCTGTTTTCCTGACCGAATAGGCCCAGAGGTAGGGAGGGCACTTGCAAACAAGTTCCGGGAATTACGTTTCGCTCGAGCAAATATTCCAGTTTAGTATGAAAAAAACCAACAAAAAAAAACCTTGTAAGTCTGAACATGTTTCTAAATGCCATCAAGCTGTTTCTATATTTGTTATGAACACGCACTTAAAAAACCTAGTTTGACATCTTTACGATTTCTGTGAAATTTCAATTGAAATCTTTACGACTTCTGTGCAGTTTTATGTTTTAATAAGGCCTACACTTGCAAGTTTTATTCAGGTAGATTATTTTAATCTATTCGCACGGATGGTTACATAGTATAAGGTGTCAAGCTTGTAATAGACTTTAATAACGGTGCCGGGAAAGTCTAGGTCTGAACCTCAGCCTTGTGTATTTGAAGTGGTTTTCTTAATTTGATACATAATTGTGTTTTCCCCATCCTTTTTTCCGTTGATGTGGGTGCATTTATTCCCCATTACCTTCTCAAAACTTACACCTTAGTAGCCAATATGTAGAAAATAAGCCTACTATTAAAAATGTAGATTTTAAAATGCGCAGAGTGTGACTTATTATCAGAGACCTACGTCTTACTAAACCGTTCGGGTTATTCACACATTTAAAATAACGGGGTGGGGATAAAAAAAAAGTAAATTTTATAGGAAGAGTACTTGTAATGAACTGGCTTTATCTTTGTAGGACTTTGTTCTCCCGTTAAGTAAATTCTGGTGCAGTTTATTAAATATATATATCCTTCTCATTCCGTTCCTTAGGTTATGTAATCATTGTTAAACGGCACCGTACATACATCGAAACGTCTGACTAAACAGTTTACGTCAGAAACCTATTGGGCAAGAACTGTCTCTTCGGTCGGTATGTACGGTATGAATCATAAAATACCAATTTATCCTGGGAATGTTTAGTTTGTAAGGCTGTCAGCCCTGCGGAACTGCTATGCACGGCGAAACGTCCGGTGGCCTTCAGAAGTCGTACAGGAAGGACAGCGAGCAAACACACAGTCAAACTTCCTTCACGGTAGACATACGGTTGGGTCGGGCTCGGGACGATGTATGAAGGAGATACAAGAGCAATGGCCTAAAGGGACCAGGGTCGAGATTCATAATATTACGTCGGGAAGACCATGGTTCGATCCCATGTGGCGGCGATGACCAAGATATTTTATATTGACTTCAATCGGTGAAAAATGACAAGCTGGGCGCGAAAATCGAACCCGGGACCTTTGGCTTTGTGTCCGATACTTGCACAAGTTACAACAAAGACTCAATACAACAACTAACAACTAGTGAAACATTTGCCTTAGATACAAGATGAACCAAGATTGTTCAGTGGTAGAGAAATAGCGTGCGAAGGCAAACAACCCGGGCTCAATTCCCGTATCAATACCGTCATTTTTTAATTACATGAATTTGATTCAGCCATAGGGACTGATCTTATGGACCACAATTACGTATCAGTTTGTCTTACAATTTGGATTAAAAAAAACACTATTGGCAGGATATATAGTTAATATATCAAGAGATGTGTATTTAATACTAAGCGTTCGCCGTAATTTATTATGTTAAGTTTGATTTAAAGTATTTTGTTGGTATGGTCAAAGGTTTCATGCGCCCTCTCTAGGTGAGGTTTAAAATATGCGCCCCAGTTGTATTCTATAGTTCAGGGCTGTCCAACTTGAAGTTAGCTAAGGGCCTAATTTTATATTCCTAGACAATGTGTGGGCCGCAATGTACGGTATTTTCAATATGCAGATAAATTAAATAAACAAAAATGTTACATGATAGGCCTATAAACTAATAATTAATAAATAATATATTTCATTAAATGTATTGTAATTGATATACGGGACAGTACAGCAAATAATACATACAATAAATTTTATACAATTTAAGTCTGATTATATTTAAAAAAACTTCTGGATGACGTTTTTTTTAAACTTTTCTAATACGTTGCGGGCAGCAAAAAATGTTGCCGAGGGCCACAAGTTGGACAGGCTTGTTCTATACCTTTCATCCTCCTATCTATCTATCTATCTATCTATCTATCTATCTATATATCCATCCATCATCCTGTCAATTATTGACCTGATACTTTTATACTAAGAACTAAAATTAATAATAGTCCATTGTATTTATGTTTCTGTTTAAAAATAAAGGTTTTCTAAAAAATAATTAACTTTGCATTTGCGAACACAGTACTTTTTTTTATTAGCTCACAACGTAAAATGTTAAGATATTCGAGAACTAGCTGTGAGCTTTCTTCTTTACCTTAATAAGTGGTTTCGTAGTTTTATTTCCCCATCTTATTGACATGACAAAGGCTGGTTGTAGGTATAGGTGAAGGGCAAAAGGAAGTATAATATTAGAGAGAGTAGAGAAGTGGTTCCATAAAACGACAAAGCCCATTGTATTTTAAGCCGTATGGCCTGACAGCATAAACCCGAGCATCTCCACGCATTCAAATCATACCAAGATCCCAACCTCCCTGAGTCTAAGAAAATAACATTTTACCTACACCCGAGACCAAGCACATTCACCTTCACCAATGTTCACCTCAAAGGATATCTAATCAATTTGACTTGTATTCTTTTACAGCCTCAGTCACCAGTACACCCACATTTAATTGCATCCTCATACCACCACAACGGTGACATGTTACTCAAACATAAAAATCAATCTAATATTCTCAAAATGGCTACACCCTATATCACTTCTAAGCGAATTACAGATCCTCGCTAGTATGTAGAAGGTGGTGTCCTGGGGTAGGAAGGAGGTAACAGACTGGCAATCTCTACCGACCAACGTTGCATGATTGGTCTTATATTTAAGAGAAGAGTGACCACGCCAAAACAAGAGAATTACAACGCTGTTTCTCAATAAGAGCCATGCAATTTCCCTCAGAGATGATACCCAGTGTAAAAGATTCCGTTCAGTTGGTTCAAACGTATGGCAACAGCCGAAAGACGAGCGATTGATGTTTTGTCGCTGAATTAGGCAGCCGCCTTAAACGGTTTCCCTTTCTTCTTCCATGCAAGTGCGGGGAAAACTTCCTCAACCTTATAGTGTAAATATACGGATAGCTTGGACGGGTAGTAAGACGCGGTACACAATAAAATGTATAAATTATATTGAGGCCTACAGTAACTCTTCGACAGAAAAAAAACACGTGTTCTTCAGTTCATTGATGATAAATACGAATACAGTAATTGTCTGGACACCTATTCGAGAAGCAGGAAACACCCTTCCCACGTCACACCAAATTCTCTATCCAAGCGTCCAAGCTATGACTAGCATAAAATAAATTACAGCTAGCTATTAAAGGCCATAAAAAAATAGAGCAGGGTAGGAGGGTGTGGAAAAGTACAATGAAGTCCAAACAAACAAAAATTATAAGTGTACTTTAGTTCGTTCCCTTTGTCTCGTTTCCTCGTCATAAAGTTTGCTCAGGATCCGATTCTTGAATGAACAACCTTACCACCAGTTGAAAATTTTATTCACTACAAATCTTTTTTTCCAAATTTAAGCCGGTAAAAAAGTAGCCTATAACGCATGTAAAGTTAAAACATGAATTTCACAAACTAAAAATTTATATTTGAATGTATATATTAGCACAATCATTTTTAAGGATCTTGTTTAAAATGTGCTAAATTTTTATAAAACTCTTTGGTTCATGAATAAAGGTTGAAGAAATTTATAGCATGTTCAAAAAGACCCATTTATTTCGAAGCCTGGTTGGCTTTTTGTAGATTACCTACTAGATTTAAAAGAAATTAAAGTTTATCAGCTTTGTTTTTACCATTAGTTGATATTAATTATTTTTGTTTGATATCAATTTTACTTCATTATCGGCCGCATGGTGTGGTCAATTACCATCAAGGTAATATGCCTGAATATGCTGACTATCCAGTTCTAATAGCTTTGCTAGTTCGAATTCCAGTCTTGTCGAAGCTACTTTGTCTTAGCTTTATGCGAAATTGCATGTGATACGAGGTCTTTTGAGTTTTTTTTTTTATAAACGCGGTCCTAGGTTTTTATAACTCTAAGCTTGTATTAAGAACCTTAAAAACAACACATCAGAATAGTGGCTACTATTTATGCATGTTTTCTTGTACCTTTTTATGAATATTGTTTAAACCATAAATAAGACAGTATTAATTAAAAATGTTTCTGGCTTTGGCCTTGTATACAATGTATCAAAGCGATATTTTGTAAACATATACCAATAAGGTATTGTTAATACCAAATAATCAAAGAGAAAAAGTTGTCATTAATTCCAGGACACCCTTGACATATTTAAGAACTATTGAGGCCATCATGTACAGAAAACTAAACTATGTTTCTATAGAAGAAATATGTAATTTATTTTGGCAAAAAATGTTTATGCTAAAAAAAATATTCAAAACTACTACCTTAAACTTACGCTCACTAGGACCCCACTTTAATGAAAAAATGCTTAGCCTACTAAGTAGATATCTGCAGTCATATCGTTCAAATTGTAATAAAGAATGTACCCGTAGTTTAGTACTAGGAAATCCGATAAACAAAAAAAAACTAATAAAACTAACCATTTGGAAAATAGTTGCATCTCCAGTCTAGCATAGTTGACAAAAGAAAAAAGATGTTTTCAAACAAACATTTCATCTCATTCATTGTTTGTTTGCTTTAAAGATAGAAAAAAGGCGCCAAGAAAATATTCTCTTGGAATGTTTCGTCGATCATACAAAGTTGCAACTTGGAAGAAGCAATATAGACATATTAAAAATAATAGTTGTGTTATTCTCCAAATCCACAATCCTTTTAATGTAATGAGAACAATTACTCTCTTTTATATGTGTTATTGCGTATAGCCCGAAAGGTGGTAATAATAGTAATAATAATAATAATAATAAATGTTACGAAATAAAGTAAATTAACTGGAGGGGATAAAAAAAAAGGAAGAAAATTAAATATATCCTCTCAAGATAGTTTGGTTTCCTTTATACTAATATTCTTAGGGGAAATGAGAAAAATAATTTTTTGGACAAAATATTTGAAAGAAAAATACAAATTCAAATAAGCATATTGATTGGCTACACGGGAAAAAAAAGTACAAAACATGCAAATGTGTTAAACGGGAAAATAGTGGGGATGTTATATTAACGCTGATAGTTTTTCGAACAAGTAGTAAGTAGCCCCTGAGAATTCAAAACTCAATGGCAAGGCTCGTCTTGGCTGGCTTTATGGTGTCAGAAAAACCGGGGTTCAAATCCCGGCCAAGTGTAATAAGAGTGTTTGGTCCTAAGTGGCTTCTAGCTCTCCAAAAAAATGCATGTGCATTTTCTCAACATTCTACCTCCTTAATCCCTAAATAATTAGTGAATTAAAATGCGTTCACCAGGACACATATTAAAAACGCGAGGAAAAACAAATTAGACTAATTTTCATATAAGACGACTTTAAAAAAAAACCTAATATCTTGCGGACGACATTTCACATACACTTTTTTAGTATAGTTTTTGTTATTTTATGAGCATTATTAATATATACTAAAGTAACATACTGCAGTCACATGATACACGAGAGTAAAACTAGTAACTTTTCTAGCTGTCAGATAAGACCCTTCCTATGAAAATTGAGCTGTAGAAACCCATTAGAAATAAACAATATGTTCGTTCTCATCTTGTATGATGTTCCAATGACAGGGAAGTAGAGGCAGGCGTTTGAATCCCGGTCGGGCGTCTAATTTCTCACAATTTTCTTATTTCTACTATTCACATTTTTGTCCCATTAATTGGAACGTGCAGATAGTCTGGACGGATAGTAATAACTCGATGGAAAGGAAAACAAATGGTAAGTAAGCAATATCAAGACACATGATGTAGGTTATTGTGGTGTGGCACGAAAATAGCACAATTTATATGCACTTCGCTAATGTATTTTCGTGCTATCTCCTAGTGACACCATTAATAATTATTATACGTCTTATCTTGGTGCCACGATTTCAAGTCCTTGTTTATGTGTGACCATGTGTGCGCGCGCGTATGAAATGTAAGTTTATCGGGCGATAACCTCAAGACAAGTGTATTTATTTGTGACACAAAGGAACGGGCTGACTGATAACTCTGAAACCAAAGAAAAATAATGATGGGAACCGCTCCTGCATATTACCTTCACAACACAATAATATGTATAGTTTAAAGCTAAAGTGATGGCTAGGCAATAAGAATGAGAATAAAGTCTGCACCACCACCAATCAAATAAAAATAAACATTGAAAAGGGATGGAAGAGAACGCGAGTATTGTTACAGTATTCTTTTTTTCTTTGCTATAATAAATAAAATATTCTCCATCAGAAATGTTTAGTTTGATTTTGTACACATAGTAATATCAACAGTCCTTGAATATCTGTCATGAGCATCCATGAATTTGAAAATTTTTCTCTTCGTTTTAAAAGTTTAGAATCAAAATGTCAATATTATCTAGACAGATTTTCAAGAATTGTTGACATGGATATGTGTACACAATCAAACTAAACGTATCTGTTTGAGCAAGATTTCATTGATTGTATATAAAAATCTCAAACTTCCCCATCACTGGCACATTAGACTAGATGAGCTTGGCATTTGGTTCGCATGCCCACCAATGCGTGTACGTGTGTGTCGAAATTACCCTGTGATTAGAAAGTACACGTTAAATCCCATAGTACTAGCTAGTGCAATGTTGGTGGATGCGTCTTGAGAATAAATAACAGAACCCACAAATCGCAAAATGACCCAACGGGACGAAGAAATTAGAGATTAACAGGTTTAGAGGATGCAATGAGTGAAACCTCCCATTTTCCTTTATCTATGTTTGAGGCATGGAAACCTTAATAAATAGCTCATACTGACAGCAAACATCCACAAAAAACCAAGTCACTTGTATTAATTAATACATTGTGATTTCTAAAGATGGAATTTGAAAACATAATTTAACCCCACGCCCACCCCACAAAAGTAATATTATAATGAAAATCCAAACATTGAACTTAGCCTGGTTTATAATATTTGTAGCTAGCGATCCCGCACGGCGTTGCCCGTGACCCACTGTGGTATAAAAGTTTTATATAAGCCACCCTACCTCCTCACAAAAATGGTTTAGAATTACGGTCGATTTCGTCCCCCCCCCCCTTCCCCCCAGGAAGATGCGGTATATTCTTATTACAGTTATCTATGAAACGTAATTCTAAACCAGATTAACAATATTGTCTTTAAAAATATGTTAAAAATAGCCTGATTAAAAAGCCAAATAAAAATTTAAAAATCCGGCTTCGAGGTGCATTCGGACCCCTTCCGTCCACCTATAATCTCTGTGTGCTGTAGATTTGGTTGGGTATCGCACAGAAACAAACACACACAAACACTTCCTTTTATTATTATGGATTAGAACGTGTTAGGGACTTTTGATTAAAAATTTCAAAATAACTTTGAAGTGATTGAGTCCAAAATTAAATGTTGTATTTTAATGAACGTTCCTGTAGTCATAGTAAAATTTGAACTATTTTTTTAAAATGTTTGCTATTTTAGTTTTTTTCAAAAAACATATTTAAAGTTGAACATTTTCTATTATTGCCTAAGATTCTTTTCATTCAGACAATTTTAGATACAGTGTAAAGCCTATTTGTTTATGTATAATAAGTAGGGTTATGATGTTTATAACGTCAAACTTTTACTATTTCATTTTAATGAATAAGATATAAATATGTCTTAATCTACTATAATTACAAAGATTTGATTTTAATATGGATGCAATTTAATATCTACACATTTTTACCGTTTTTGGGAGTATTAACACACCATTTTGAAGAATTTTCTAATAAGAAATGAAATTTAACCACTAACAAATATTATGTTTTTACATTGTAAATAATACTAGTAAAAACGATTATGGCGAAGAAAATGATAATCACTCTAATACTGTAATGACAATTAATTCATTCATATATGATTAAGTTATTGAAGACTCTCAGATATAAACGTGTTTATATTTTTACTTTCTCGCTAACTCACAGGTAGAGAAAGTATAGTGATCGTCAAAAAAATCGAACTCAAGATTTTGATGAATCTTGACGTTTTATGACCCCCCCGAATCCAAAAGAGTTGTTTTTGACTTTCCGTTTGTCTGTCTGTCTGTCTGTCTGTACCACCAACTAGAACCTAAACTGCTATTTAGGATTTTCATAGGGTTGCTCCGAGGGATTTTTGGAATTGGATATCCAACCCTAAAATTGAGGGTAGTTTACATAAGGGCAAAAAGAGAAAAAGTCGATTTTCTCTAAATCAGCTCTAACGATTTTGATTAAATTTCATTTCTAAGCATTTATAAATATTCCAAACAAAATGACTTCAAAGGCTCCGGTCTGGTACGTAAATTATCTTTTTTTATAATATCTCCTAAACTATTTGAGATATGAAATTACTTATCGTTATAAATATGTAGGTCTCTTTATAATACAAATATATGTTGACGGATGTCGACGTCTCAAGACCCCCCAAACCCTAAAAAGTGGTCTTTGCAATGACGTCTGTTTGTGTATTTGTTTAAGCTTACAATTAAGAAAAGGCGAAAAGAAAAAAAATCGATTTTGATTAAAATTTGTATTTAGGTGTTGATTAAGATTATAAATAAACTGGATATTTTCATTTTACCATGAAAATTAATTTTAGGGTACTTTACAGAAGAAGAAACTTCCGTATCTCCGCAACTATTTGAGATACTAAATAACTTATCATTGCAAAATTGTAGTACTATTAAAAATAAAAAAACTTATATGAAATATATATTTTATAAAACCAATAGTTTCTGAGATATTGGTAAATATATTAATACAATTATGTGAGCTTTAGTTGTAAAAAGATACTACTCAAGTTTTAAAGCAATAATTCTCCAATGCCATAGAGTAATTAAATATAAGTAAATCTCTAAAAGTGTATGTTGTCATAAGCCTCTTAGGAGAAATGTTTGTACAGCAATGATCTATATCCATTTTAGACTCAATAGTCAATATCTACATTTTTTATTGGTCAAAATTACTATAAATGAGGAATTTAGAAGCAATGCGATGGCATGAAGATTTGCAAAACCTAATAAAATGTCGAAAATTGTTACCGGAAATTGAAATTTTAATTCTAAGTGTTGACCCTTGTGGAGCCAACATTGATCTTTTTTATCTGTCCAAACATACAAATGAGGACATTAATTCTTTTAAAACAAAATAATAAAATTTAAAGCCCGGACTAAATTTTTTTTTACACAAGTATAGTGCAATTTATGCCTGGGTTTGCTAGTGTATATTATTTCGTTTCACATATATTACGAATTTTGAGTAAATATCTCCATTTTCAAACAATAGAGCGAGAAAGTCCGTGAGGAGTTCCCGTACCATTTATTTCACATTGTAATTGTTCATATGAGCCTAAATAAATAATCTTTGAAATCTTACATGTTTTAAAACAAATTTTATGATATTTAAACCATTTACCCAGGATTTTTAAGTAACTTAACTCAATATATATTGCGTGTTTAGATGTCATCATTAGCAGCCCAGTAGTGGAAAGATTAGCCAGTACCGTTGACTAAGGGACGCCCGAATGTACTAATAGTATTTACTTTCCGGAGAGGTTCTTTCTATGTCCCGATGAGATAAGATTATGGTGATAGCTTAACCTTAAGCTTAACTAACCAAACCCTGGTGACCATTTGGATAATTCCCTTTTCGGAAAAATTAACCAATATATCAGCCGCGAATCAAACCCAGGACCCCTAGATTCGTAGCCAGGTGCATTGACCACTACATTATGGGGCCTGTACTTTACACAAGGTAAGTTATATTTTATAAAGCCATAGTTATATTTTTAAGGCAGTGTTTAATATTTTAAAGGCCATATTTGCATACACATATGCTCTTATTTTCAGGACATATATCTCCAAACCATAATAATAATAATAATAAACTTATTAGTGTAGTAAGCCATGAGAAGCGAACAGTAAAGATTATAAGAAAATTAAAAAACAACACACTTTTGGTGTTACATTCTGATTGTCACTTGTTATCATCGTAGACTTGAGTGAAGAGCAAACATGATAAAAGAGGGGAAGGACGATCTAGGCCAAAGTCACCCTGCCCAGACTGTGCTTCTATCTAAAGTGGAGGAGGGGGAGAGAGAGAGAGAGGACGGAGTAAAGGTCACACGCATGTATATCTAAGCGCTGTTTCTTACGCGTGCGCTGCAAGACGCAATCCCTACGCAAGACACACCGCTTGGGATACTATGGACCGCATTACATCGTGTCACCTTGAATAGTCACAACTAAAAACACATATTTTTAAGAGGGGTCATCACAAGGCACCACCTTGCTTAGTAACACTACAATACTCTATACAGAATATACTTTTAAGAAGGATCATCACAAGGCTTCATAAGTGATATTAAAGTCTGTAAAATCAGACCATAGTGAATAGAAATGTATCAAAAAACACAAAACAATGCAATATAATAACTAGATATGTTTACCTTTTTTTTAATGAAGAGGCAAAGGAAGATTCCCAATCAGAAAGTCTATTCTCCTCCACTTGTCTGTGATACACTTCACTTTATCTACTAGCCAGATTTATTTAAACACGCAATAGTAGAGTGCACAACACTAACAAGTTCATAATTACTTTCGTCGCTGAACAACAATCTAACTTAATAGTTATAGCTAGTCTTAGTTAGTAGTGTTAAGCATTTAGCCATTTACAATTTTTTTTAAAGAAGTTTTAAACAGTTGGTTAAAATCACAATAAAGTTACAAAGATTAATTTATCCCGGAAATCGCTGATTAATATCTAACATTTTTCTACACAAGAAAACTAGTACTAGGCTTCCAAGTCTTTACGACACAGAAATTAAGTTTGTATTGAGCGCGCAAATACTAGCCTTGTGCGCACGCGCGAGCTTGAACACGGGATGATAGGAGGGGGGATAATAGTATGCAATTGGTTTTTTGACAATCACGTGATGCTGGCCCCGCCCACCAGACCGGCGAATATTCTCGCGGAACGCATCGCAGAGAACAGAGTTAAACCTGCAACAAAAACAAACATGATTAATTAACAAGTTCAATAAAACAACATTCATAAAAACATTTTTCAAACTAGTTGGAATGCCATAAGAAGAAGAATACAACCGTATATTTGTTTACAGTGAGTAAAGGCGTAGGCCCATAAATTATTTTATCTTAATGGCTATAACTAAAGGTAGATCTACTACAGACAATGGCACACCCATAAATTTAATTGGGGGTGGAGGCAACACAATCAAGGATGTAACCGGGATAAGATTACGGTACGGGGATGTGAGAGGGGGGTGTTTATGGGGCTGTGGCATTTATACATAAGCTATTTACCTTTTTTTCATTGTAACTAAGGGAAAATTTTACATAAGGTCCTTAACAAAGTTTATTTTAGAACAAAAGTTTGTTAATCAATAGAGTATAAATCAAGGGAGTTAGAAAGGTTGGCAGGTCAAAGGGGTCCGGACCCCTCCTGGAATTTGATAAGACGTATACAAACTTTAATTGGCTAAGGGTATGGTAACATTTTCTAGCGGACTCCCTTAATGACCCACATCCCCTCTATAAATATTAGCTTTAACCTATAACTTTAATTGGCTAAGGGTATGGTAACATTTTCTAGCGGACTCCCTTACTGACCCACATCCCCTCTATAAATATTAGCTTTAACCTATACGTACTAGGTTTGGTTTTGAAACCAAACAAAAAATGAATGCTAAAAAATTATTTAAAAAGTACCCGAAGACTTTAAACTGATAAAAAATAAGAATGAATATTCATTATATAAAAAACAGTCTAATGAAGACATTATTTAAATATATATATTTTTTAATCCGTCAATTACTGCTTGGATCTTCACTGTCACATAAACATTGTCACGAGTCTTTGATTATTATACCAAAGTAGTCCTCAGAATTCCTAGCAACAAACGCATTCTACTACCCGACGCTGGACATGAGCTCAAAGTTAAGGTCACAATAAAATTCAAAGCATAAAAAAATCATGATTAAAAAAAATAATGTTCGTACATAAAAAGTAATGAACCCATAAAATACAATCTCAATGTTTAATGTTATTATTGCCATCATTATTACTAGACTATTCATTACATTTGGCTTTATTCCTGTATGCCTACTGTTTATTCTTTGTGTGAAGGGTCAATGTTACAAAGAGGAAAGAAGGATTACAGGTTAGAGGAATAAATAAAATAGTAATATTCTCATTTCTCACGAGCTGTACGCATGCGCCAAGAAACCAGAGGAAGTTGGCGTCAACCCCTAAACATCCTTGCTAGTGTAAACAATTTGGTAGGTGTAAACAATCGGTACAATTATAAACTAGACAACCTTTGCGCTCTATAGTGCGTTCATACGCTCATCGGTGAGCAAGAAGATTGGGGTGTTTGTTTCATGTGATCTGTTTTGTTGGTTATGGTGAGTTCGGGGTTCGATTCCTGGCCGGGTATATTGAAGTATTTTTTCCTAAATTATTTTATTCTTTATATCCACGCAAATAGGGTATATTTCCTATAAATTCTAATGTTATCCTTACAACGCCATTAGTTTAAATATGCGGATAGTGAGAACGGGTAGTAAGACGTACTATATACACTATTTTTAAGTAAAACAGGAGGGCCAAAA
>CABFOV010007114.1:10806-30431 GCA_902141375.1 Timema poppense | reverse complement strand
CATTCTTACACACTTACAATAAGTAAGCTATTTTTTGTCTACACTAGAAATTACTTAAAAATTATTTATATGGCAAAACAACTTTTGCCGGGTCAGCTAGTATATATATATACTTTTCGTATTGCTATTTGCAAATCTGACACCTTAGCTCAGTCGACAGTTTGCCTGCCCACTGAGCTAAGGGTTCCGGGTTTGTACTTTTAATTACACTCAACCAATTTAATAGTGTATGTCACTCTTATACAGTCAGGAGTGTGCTCATAACTCTTAGCCTTGACATTTTTTTTAAATCTCAGACTATTCAGGTATTGCGATGAGCTGCAGTGTGCTGTGTTTTGATATTCCATTACAATTTTAGTGGATGATAATCATTAGTAGTTTCACGTTTTGGTGTGTTTTGGCATAGTTCTGGTGTACTTTTATGAAGTCAGAATATGTAATAGGCTCTAAAGGTGTAAATTGAAACAAAGCTATAAATAAGTCAAAAAAGAAAGACGAAGGGAGTTGGAAGTTGCGAAGTTTCCCAAGATAGAATGCGAGTACGAAAAAAACAAATGTTTGAGATACATTGTTATAAACTAGAGGTAATCATGTTTAAATATTTCCAGGGGAAGCATCTCTAGACCTTCTTGGCCAACGATGGTTAAGAGTCTTTGACCCCCGAGTCCTCCCTGCAGCTTTTAGAGTACAGCATACCTATTAATTCTCTCAGAATACGCCATTGCCTTAGAGTATGCTATTAGTGTAACGCAAGAGAGTAGGAAAGTATTGATATTAAACGGTACACTGCAGCTATTAGGATTCACAGATGATTTAGCTTTGTTGGGGAATAGTAAAGAAACTGTTTCAAGAAATGCACAAACTTCATCATAGACTAGTAAGGAAATAGGCTTAGAAGTGAACGATGACAAGACTACGTGTATGAACAAAGATATAACACAGATTGAGGACGATAATTTAGAAATTACTTCAAACAAAATATTAATTGTCATAGTTAATGAGTTTAAATATTTAGATACAATTTTATCTAGCAATACCAATCTTAGAGTGGAGATTAAGAAAAAAATAAAGTGATTAAATGCATGCTGTTAATCATTCAGTAAGTTGTTGACGTTTCGCCTGCTTTCAAGGAAAGTACAACTCATAATATATAAAACAAAATTTTACCGGTTGTTCTCTATGTCTCTTAAACGCGGTCTTTTACCTTAAATGACGTAAATAAGGGGTTTTCGAAAACAAAGTGACTAGGAAGATATTTGGTCGAAAAAGGGATGAGGCTACTGGGAAGTATAGAATGATACATAATGATTAGTAACATACCCTGTACTCATCACAAGCCATTGATAGGATAATCAAATCTCGTAGATCACGGTGGGCAGGACATGCAGTGTGAATTGAAGAATCAATAAACATGTTCATAGTATTTTCTGGCAAATCAAATGGGAGGAGATCATTAGCAAGATTTAAATACAGAAAGAGGGATGGCATTAGAATGGACCTGAAAGAAATAGGGTGTAGTGAGTTGGACTGGATAGAACAATCTAGAGATATGGATAGGTATCGTACTTTTTTAAGTGCGCCAATGAACATTCAAGTTCTTAATGCCATATATTAGGGGTGTGCCAAGCCTACTTTTTCAATTAGAAGCAAACTCTAATTGAATATATGAAATATTCTCGAGGCTGAATCGAAGTTTGAATATTTTTTTTAGTTATTTAATCTTGAAAAAATATTATATTGTCGTTATTTATATTACTTTATGCAATAAAATCACTTGGAAAAGGTTTTATTACACAATCTTTGTAATACTTCATGTTACTTTGACAAATCAAGTTTTTATCACAACATGAAACTCAATTTCTTCAGATATTTTCTATACAAATATTAATTTTTTACTGTACAAAAAACTCAGAATGGCTTTAATTGAACATAAATGAAGTAATTTAGCTTTCAAGATTTTTATCGGCGGAGCTTTGAAGACAGAATTTGTTTCGAAGCGAAGTCAAAGCTGATGTTTGTTTCGTAGCCAAGTCAAAGTTTTGAAGCTTCGCACACCCCTAACATATATTAGGTAATTAAGTGTATAGAAGTTGTCTTTACCAAATTTTAATTTCAATATAATTTGTGATTTATAATAAGTAATAACATAATATTCCTCGTGATCAATTGAGTAAGGAAGATGTTATATACCTATAGGGCCCAAATTAAAATATATTACATAGATATACTTGTTAATTTTATAATAGTTGTAAAATTAATAAGTATATCTATGTGTCGATACACCAATAAATATTACAATTCTTTAAAATGAGATTAAAGTTTTTTTAAATATTTTCTCATCGTCTTACTAACCATCCAGGTAATTTGCATTTTATATTAGTAATACTATTAATAATAATAATAATAATAATAATGATAATGTACTTATTTGAGCGAAGTTAAGGTCGGTGTCTTTTAATTACACTCTCGGGGTAGTGAATAAGAAATTCAAAACGTCCTACTATCAAATCGGGCTACATCCATAAATTAATTAGGCAAATAGGATAGGGATGAGAAAGGTAGAATTTGAGTGGAAATGTACTCGAATCTACTTGAAAGAAGAGTGGGAATCAATGTATTAATTTTTTTTATTTAAAAATTATAGCACCTCATCTTACTACCCGTTCGGACTATACGCCTCGATACTAATTACGCTAATGGGTTAGGAATTAGGAAGGTTGAATTTAGAGGAAGTGAACACACATTTGTGTGGAAGGAGACTGTAAAACCATTTAGGAAAAACCACCCCCAGTTCTCCCGACTGAGATTAGAACCTTGATATTCCCGTCCTTAGCATTCTAGCTCAACACAAAACAAGCACGTTAGCTAACTACGCCACTGAGGTGGGTCATTTATAAAAATTCCTTAGTACACCCTACCTGAATTTGAAGAGCAAATCTCCCCATCACCAACAATCCAGATTATAAAGAAATTCACGTGTTTATACCATGTGAACACCGAAGTGGGTTTGAGGAAGGTAGAGTTTAGGGGAAGTATATGCCCATTTGCGTTGAGTTTGATTTGGGAAACCAATTGGAAAACACAGATATCACTACATCTGACCTATCCATCACCGAAAAGCTAGATGAGTTTGACTTTTAATCTGTGTGCCCGCCGGTGGGGGTGAGTATTTATTAACTGTTAAATATACATTGCTCATTAAATCTACTTTTAGAATCTGCGACTAATACAACAATGTGCTTCGAAAATACACATTAAGTAATTTACCTAAATAAAAACCATACTAATCTAAATTTATATTAAAAGTTAAAGTAAGAAAAATGTTTTCAACTAAATATTAGTGGTAGTTTTTTTTTTTACGTATCTTAAAAGGGATGGAGGGGGCTCTGACTAACAATTTTAACTTTGCCTTAAGGACGATTCCTCTTTGGTTCCTAAGCTATCATTAAACGCGTTCTCCTGTCCTTTATTGGATTCTCTTAAATTTTGTTGCTTTGGGGCAAAACTTTTCCATTGTTTAGTAGGTAGTGGGTTAACACCACCACCACCACCACCACCAACAACAACAACAACAACATCCGAAAACCATGAAAATATGTTTGAAAGTTCTATCAGTTAGTATTGCAATCAAAATTACTTTGATTATACAATCATTAATACTTTGCTAAGAGGAAAAATTGGTGAAAGAAATTTTAATCTAATTTATATAATTTCTAACACCAATAAAGCTATGTCAATAAAATAGTAAATATTGATAGTAGATAGTATTATTGATTGTGGGTTTTTTCAACTGGTTCTTACTACTTGTTGGAGATTTACGTAATTATATTATATAAAGTACGTTTATGTGTAAGAATGAGGAAGAGTAAATTTACACCTATTCACATGAAAGAGTAGTTAAACACAATTTTGGAAACATAACTGAGTACATCCATCCGGTACTTGAAACAAGACTTCACTGTAAAGCCAAACTAAATGTGCGTGATATTTATATCACGAATTTAATATGTATATATATATACAGTGGCGAATCCAGGGTGAAAAGGATGGGTGTGATCGCCCCCTAACCACTTTCCATGGAAAATAATAAAAAATATTTAAACCAATACCTTCATGTTGTAAAGAATTAATAATTCTAACATCTCCTTACCCTTTTTCCTACATGACCTAACATTTCCTTTGCCTTATCTCCTACATGAATTAACATATTTCTTGTCTTATCTCCTACATGAATTAACATATTTCTTGTCTTATCTCCTACATGACCTAATATCTCCCTTGTCCTATCTCCTTTATGACCTAACATCTCCCGTTAGTCTATCTCCTACATGGTCTAACATCTCCCTTTAGTCTATCTCCTAAATGACCCAATATCTCCCTTGCCCTATCCCCTAAATGATCTTACATCTTTCTTGAATTATCTCCTACATGACCTAATATCTCTCTTATCCTATCTCCTGTATAACTTAACCAATCACTCTTTCAACTTTGTTCTAATTAGCAGAAAAGCAAGTGGTGTAAAACTAAAATGTTCCAGTAATTAGACTACTAAGTCTAGTATAAGTAGCCAAATATTTATATTTTTAATAATACTAAAACAATGTAGTCCTATGTACTCTATACATTTATCACCTTTATCGTGATGGTAATTATTTGTTTTTTGTTTTTCTATATTAAATTTACAAAATTGTTGATAAAAATAGTGTTTTATTTAAATGACCTCTTTTATCATTATAGTTTATTAAAATTATTTTTATAAATTAGCGGTATTATTATTATTACTATTATTATTATAAATTATATCCTTATTAATTAAAATTATCAAAATTTTTATTTGAAGGAGTCCTATGAAAACCAATCCCTCCGCATCCGGCTTCTATGACAAGCCCTGGATCAGCCCTTGTATATATTTAGGGGTTGAAATCCTGGGTGGATGTACTAAGGGTGGATTTTCTTAAAGGATTTCCCACACTAAACTTCTAAAATTCTACTTTCCTCAATCCTACACCCTTAGTTTCAAAATTTGGATCTCACGGATTGGTTCAAATCAATGAAATCAATGTTTAAAATATTATTTTCTTGTTTTTCTTAGCACTGCTTCTTACTGCCCTTTCGAGCTATAGAGCTATGTACTAATATTATTTTTAGCACCGCAACTTACTACCCATTTGGTTTATATGCTTTATGAACTAATTGCGCTTTTGTATTAGGGATGAGGAAGATTGAATTTAGAGGAAGTACAACCTCATCTGCTTAGAATGAAAACGGATAACCATTTATGAGAAAAATCACCCTCACTACACCCGGCCTGAATTAAAATCCCAATCTCGCCGTCATTGGCAGTCTAGTCTTCTGCAATATTAACGCCTTATACCATGCAGCCACCAAAGTTAGTAAAATTATTTGTAAACTAACAACTTAATTTAGTGAGATTTGAAAAGCTAAGCAAACCAGTTTGTAGCTATGCATAATTTAAGAGTAGTTCTTTAAAACATAATTTTAGACATTGATCTTTAATAGAAAGAATATACGGTAGCATCTAAGATAATGTATACAGTTACAATTTTCTTTTTTTACAAATGAATCACACAGCAATTATTACTGCTTGTTTTTACAGTCCCACCTTGGAATAAAATACCACCTGCTTCAGTGGCCACTTGGTCTAAGGCCAGGCCCCGGTTTATAGCTGGGCAGACTGGGGAAATGTCCAAGGCACCAGACTTTAGGGGGCTCATGAGAGGACCATATTTTTTAAGAGGAAAAATATTATTTTATTTACACAAGAATTAAAGAGTGATAGAATTACACTATTAATTGTTGCGTTTATTCTGCTTGTAAAAATGCAAAATGCACAAATCATAGTCGATTTCTTGCCATCCACGCATTCTAGTGTAGTAATTTGTAAACTTATTCTAAGTTACTTTAATTCTCGTTTGCCTGCCTTGGTGTTTCATCCTCAATGTTGACGTTTCAATCCCATACTCGCTGTGGAGTGTTTCACACATAACCACTTTTCAGTTACTTTATGTGTGTTTTAAGTGACTCGTTTCCAAGTTTTAATCTTTAAATATGAGTAGGAAATTAAGTGATGCAGAGCTCAAAAAGCGTGCTGCTAAAAAACTCAACGGTGAAGTTGAACTATTAAGAAAAGGGTCAAAAATCTAATCTTTTTTACATCAATTCCAACCTCATAGACTACTTCTAAGTGTTCACAATGTCCTGTAGCACTCATTGTACGAGACCCCCGTGGGGCTGGTAATTGCAGTTTTTTTTCTATTGTGTGTATGTGTTTATGTAAATGTATATGGTGATGCTCTAAAATAAATAAGACTTGTAAAACAAACAAATAAATATGTTGTTTTTATCTACTATGGCCCTAAATATAGTGTCTAGTGATAAATAATTAAAATAACCGAGAGTTTAGCTAATCAGTGTGCATTTCTAATTTATAAAACGTCGCTTCTAATAGTTATACAAGCTTATACAAAATACAAGAAGGGTAAGAGGGGTGTGTGTGTGTCAGAGATATCTTTGCCCAGGGTGCTAACCACATATGACCGGTGGCCTGTCCAACGTGCTACTCTTGATATAGACTAGACTACCGATGAGGAGAGCTCGTTGTTCGTGGTTGGGTGTACTGAGGTGGTTTTTCCAAAATAGTTTCCCATTGTTTCTCCACGAAGATACGGGTACACTTCCTCTAAATTCAATCTACCTCATCCCTAATCCATGAGAGTAGTTAGTACAGAAGTGTATAGCCTGAATGAGTAGTAGGACGCATTGCTATAATAAGAATAATTATGTTACACCTCACTAAATCTTTATGGTTTTAGTATTTTCTTAGCATCGCGTCTTTTTATTACATGTTCGGGTCATACGCTTGGGTAATAATTGCGCTCATAGTTTTAGAGATTTGTAAGATTATATTTAGAGGAAGTGTACTCATATTTCCGTGGAGGGAGAGTTGAAAACCGTTTTTAAAAAAACATTCTCAGTACACCTAACTGAGATTCGAACCTCGATCTTTCCGTCAAGGGCAATCTAGTCTACTGGGAGAAAAGTGCATTAGACCATGAGTCCACCGAAGTGGATTATGATATATTAGTGAATATCGTAATCATTTGTTTTTGGTCTAACTTGGTCGCCCTGGTAAAATATCAACATAGATATAAACACGGAGAAATGTTAAAACTGTAGTTACGATAAGAATATGGAAGGAATGAGGTATATTGTTCACAGAATTATTAGTTATTTCGTTGTAGGCCTAAGGTCCAGTTTCATAGTCAAATTTAGTACGCCTCGAGTGCGGCGTTACACTAAGTACATGACGACACCTACCTAAGCTCGAATGGAATGGGCCGTTCTCGCATAGGAAACTGGCCCATTCCATTCTGGTTTAGGTAGGTGTCGTCATGTACTTAGTGTAGCGCCGCACTTGAGGCGTACTAAATTTGACTATGAAACTGGCCCTACGTCTAATTTTCTTTAAGTGTTCCCAATTGGTGGAAGTATTGGACGCACATTACCATGTTTCACACTACGCTCGCTACCTATCAAGTTTCAGTAAGTTGGAGAAGAGTTCGGTTCTGATCTCCAAGTCTAATGGGGTAGTTTCAAGTTGGCAGTGGTTGACCGCTATGCGGAGACCACTTCCCTCGAGAAAATAGTACATTTTACCACGGCGATGAATCTATGGATAGGGGGGGTAGAAGACCAGGTTGGTTGGCTAGAAGTACTCATTAACTCCAAGACTCAAGAAATTCCTCTGGGAGACTTGACGTCATTTGCTAGCTGCTCTAGAATACTTATCACAAATGTGTACGTTTATTAATCTTATTACTATTTATATGAAGTTTTATTTAACTTAAATAAAGTTCTCTTCATAACTTTTGGGTTTATAAAAAATTAATTTCAAGACCAATTGAACATAAAATTGCAAGATTAACGTACAGTTTATCCCTCTTAAACTATGCAATCATAACTTTTCTTACATTATTATTATTATTATTATTGATAATAGCACCGCGTCTTACTACCCGTTCGGGTTATACACACCTACGCTAATGCGTAATGGTAGGGTGATTGTGAGATGAAATGGAGAGCCTACAGTTTAACGTGGGATCCGAACCACGGTGGAGGCCTCGTATTCCGAACATTCACAAGTTGTGATTAATACACGTCTGGTCAGAGGTTAAGGAAGGGCTTAACAATCAGATAAATCTGTGCCAGGACCGAGGATTTAACCCTGGACCCCCAGCACAGATGTATGACACTTTACCCCTAGACCGTCAGGTCTCCCGTCTTTTTTCACACTTTGTATATGACGTATTCAAAGAAACCTTATTTAACTTTTCACCTTCCTGACCCATTAGTACAAATATGTGAATAGCCTGGGTCAAGGCCGTAGCCAGGGGGGAATTTTGGGGGTTCAAACCCCCCGCGAAATTTTATGAACAAAATATATATATAGCTTTATTTATGGTTCAAACGATATAAAAATTAAAATACAAATACAAATTAGGCGGCTGTGTTATTATAAATAGCACTTCAAAGAGCTTCTAGAGGTGTTAAATATTTAGAAATTTTCCTAGCGTTCGGCATTTTGGGGGTTATTTTACCATAAAAAACCTCACAGAGCTTCAAAAAGTGTTTAATATTTAGAAAATTTTCTACCCTTCGGCAGCTAGGGGGTTATTTTATCATAAAAAAAAAACAATTCAGAGAGCTTCTAGAACCGTTTGTCATTTATAATGTTTTTTATCTTCCAGCAATTGGGGGATGTGCTCACCAAACCCCCCCTGAAATTATTGGCTGGCTACGGCCTTGGCCTGGGTGGATAGTAAGTAAGTAAGGAAGGACCTAAAAGTTCAACATAACATTGTTCCAAACCAATCTAAGAGCTATTTTAGCTCTTTTAGAGTTATTAAAAGTGTAATATTTAGGCTACGTCTCCGCTTATTAATTTCAAGTATTTTTCATCAACAATTTTACACTAACATAAATGCTACCATTTGTTTTAGTTTAAATACATCTTCCAAACAAAAGGTTTAGTAGATCATTAATGTAGAATCTAATAGGTTTTACGCTTTTATAATTGGCTCATAGCTTGATTTGACAATGATTTCAATTCCTTAATTCCATCTTATCGAAAATTTGTGTTATTGATATTATTAATGTGGTTCTTCTTACCCAATTTAAATGATTTACAGTAAAAGGTATCAAAATAGTGTTCTCTTTTTACTCGCATTGAAGAGAAAAACAATTTTAGACTAATTGATTAAAACACGTCAATATCTTCCTACAGTTTAAAATAATATTTTTATAAAATAATATAATATGGTATGTACCGTACCTTCCATTTACCCTGAAAGGTAAAAGCTATCCTTGCTTGGTTGCAATATGGTTTACCCCATAAAATAATTTCATAGTGTAATATGTCAAGGTAAGACTGCTACATTTCAGCATACATGCTTATTATTGTTGGCCCCTAGTCTTACTACCCGTTTAGACTATTTGCTTGGTTATACCGTGCAGATTTCCCCAGGCTTCCGTGTAATGCACACTTTCACTAACCCTAAGTTTCCGAAATATGTTCTTTAACAGCACCAATTTTTTCCACAACACACGTACACTTCGCTAAACCTGTAAGATACCAAGCTTACCTTGCATGATTCCACCATGACGCAGCTTTTAAGATAAGGCCATGATGTAGTCTATCAAGATAATATAGACCCGCTTCGGTGGCCACATGATCAAAAGCGTCACTCTCACAATATACTAGACTGCTGATGATGGGAAGATCAGGGTTCGATTCCAGACAGGTGTACTGAGGGAGGTTTTCCTAAATCTTTTCCAATCCCTCCTCCAAGTAAATGCGGGTACACTTCCTCTAAACAACTATAATGCTGCTAAATTTCGGGGTAAACGTTAAAAGCCATTCAAAATTTTTAACTAACTTTGTTTTTGCTCGTACATTTAGTTGTACATGTCCAGTGAAGCTTAGAAGATGAAAATGTTATTTTAGTTACGGATGTATTATATTCGTAAATTCGGGAAATGACCCCTGTTCACGTGAATCGAAACCCGGGACCTTGGCTTAGCGCGTAAATGCTATATTTAAAAAAATATCCAGGAATTAAATCTAAATTATCAAATTTAAATTGGTTTCCTGAATAACTCAATAATATAGCATTGGCGCGCTAAGCCAAGTGTCCCGAGATTGATTCCTCTGTCTTAGTGTCATGTTTCAAATTTACTAATATAATTTTTTTCTACCTTAGTTCTTTTAATTACTGTTAGTTTTGTAAATTTTTATAGAGTAAGGTAAGGTATAACTTTTTTTTGCCTAGCCCCGCGTCTTACTATCCGTTAGGGTTTGTTATACACTTAAGTACTAATCACGTTGATGGGATAGGAATTGTTAAGTTGTAATTTAGAGGAGGTGAACCCACATTTGCATGGAGAGAGAATGGAAAACCATTTAGGAAACACTACCCCCAGTTAACCCAAGTGAGATTCAAACCTCAATTTATCCGTCCTCGGCAGTCTAGCTCAACATGAAACCAGCCGGTTAGCTTACTACGCCACCGAGGCGGGTTCTTAAAAAATAATCGATGGAAGCCTTTATCTTTTTTTCCATTTCACAATTTTAATAATATGAGGTTATTATAAATAAATAAAGCAAATAAATGGTCAAGATTATATTTTATATGAAAGGGGGCCCTAAAATTTCATAGAGTTAAGCTATTTTAAAACTCTGGACGACCTTGAGTGCTGGGAATCGATCCCCGATCGCCCCATCACCACAATCTAGTCTATTCCGCGAGTGACGCTTAAGAATATGTGACAGCAAATACAGCTAAATGAATTATAATAATTATAATTTTATTTTTAAGAGTGAAGCTTAATTTAACCACTTATTTAAAACTATGCATAAAGGCATAGCTAGGAGTATTTATTTCAGCACTTAAAATGATAATTAAAATATAATGTATAATAAATATTTATCTAAAAAACTTAAATGAAATACACATTTATCTTTATATAATTGATTACATGTCTGTATAAAGTATATAGTGTGTACACATTCATAATGATTTAGGATTTATTTGAACGCAGTTATGAAAACATCTTTCTGTTTAGTCTTGGATGTGATTAATTCCATTATCCTTAATTATTTTTATATGTATAATATAAAATTAAGATCTTTAATTTTGTATTGATCTGTATGTGTACAATTATAATATATTATAGCCTATTTATTAAACTTGTAGTTTGGGAGCCAACCAAAGAGATGGCGTGCTGGCATCAGTAATACGGATTTGGGTAGTGCTGCCTTCTAGTGACAAACGATGGAGTTGCACCAAAGCGCGTCGTTTCTACACCTTTCTGCAGCGCCCGAGGTTTGGATGGGTATCGATATGGAACGGTTCCTCTTTTCATTATACTTCTTAAGATATATAAATTAAAAATGCTAAAGTATCGGGTCTCATTTATTTAAACGGAGAGAAGGGGAAAGTAACTTCCTACATGAGTATGCAAGTTAGATGGTCTCGATTATTTTCAATAAGTATTTTATCCACGAGGTGACCTGGTGGTCTAGGGGTAAGGTGTCAGACTTCTGTGCTGGCGGCCGGGGTACAATCCTCTCTCACGGCAAAGATTTATCTGATTACCAAACCCTTCCTCCATCTCTGACAAGACATCTTGTTAATGTGGGGAATGCCAGGCTTCCACCATGGTTCAGATTCCACGTAAAACTGAAGGTCCTTCATTTCATATCACAATCAACCTACCACTACACATTAGCGTAAGTGCGTGTAGCCCGAACGATAACCCGAACGGGTAGTAAGACGCGGTGCTAATAATAATATTTTATCCTATAAAATTGAGATATCGAATAGATTAATAATTAAAAATCAATTGTAAAACAATAATACACCATAGTTACAGATTTTATAAGTAGACTTTGTATTCAGGTAGGTACAATATTAATTCATAAAATAGATAAAAAAAAAATTCTGTGTGTGTATTTATTTTTCGGGCTTTCTTACAAATATTTAGAGGCGGTTTGCGGTATGTTTCCAGGACAATACAACTTTTATGGGACTCTACAAATTAAGACCTCCATCCCACCCACCCCCCTCACACTGTCTTTGACCTACCAAACACAAAACAAATTTTACTCACGAGTATATGTTTATTGGCATAAAATTAAGGTTTAATATTGACTAGGAGGACGCGATATATTAATAAATACGGTTCAATAACTACAAATACTAATATAAGACCTGTTAAGTTAGGTAAAGGGACAGATAACCATTTATAAATGTGGATGGAGGAACGTACAGTACAACCGTTCAGGAATGAACATCAGTTTGATGTTTTTGTAAAGACTAGTCCAAATGCTGGTTTCTAAATACTATTTACGTGGTGCAGAGTTATTATTAAGCCTATTTTGCGCATTTATCTTGCATAGTGGTGTAGTTTATTAATCTCAATTAGTAAACCTGTTATTAAAATGTATCTATATATCTTACATATTTTTGCTGCTATAGTTTAGTTCTACTTTAAGTGATTTAATTTTTATTAAAATTATTATGTGTTTTTTCTCACTTTCTCCCGACACCTCAAAGAGAAAGTATTATGATCGTAAAAAAAATAAACTCGAGATTTTGCTTATATTTTTACGTTTCACGACCCATTAAACAAAAAAAAAAGTAGTTTTCGCAATTCCATCCCTATGTATTTCCATCTGTCTGTCTGTACCTCAGGCTAGAGCCGAAACTAGGGTTTTCATAAGGCCCCCTGAGGGGCTTTGTAATCATATATTAAAACCCTAAATTTAAGGGTAATTTACGGAAGGAAAAAAAAGAAAAAAATCAATTTTCTCAAAATTTAATCAGCCTATTTTGATTAAATTTTATATCTAGATTCTGTTTGTCATTATAAATAAGATGGAAATTTGCATTTTGTCATGAAAACGACTTTGAGGGTGCTTTACATCAGGTAAATTTCACAATTTTCATCATTTCTCCACAATTATTTGAGATAATAAATAACTTATTATTGTTATTAAAGATAGAAATCTTTTATTTGGAACAAAGTTTTATAAAACAAATAGGTTCTGAGGTGTAAGCAAATATATATACTTTTTAATTCAGGTCTTTGAAGATAAATTTGATTCTCATGATCTTTGGTGGCCAAAAATGTTTCTCTTTTCTCATCTTTTCTGTAAGTTATGCACTTTGGTGAATAGACACCCTCGGTACTGGGCGTTGTGTCTGTTCTATGATTAGTTTATCTTCAAAGTCACTTTGGGGTAAACTCACTCAGTACATAACTTGGATGTTAAATAGCTCTAATAATAAATCGATCTTGTTTTCACTTACCATTATTAGTCTTTTTCTCTTGGCGCGTCTTTGCATGCCTACCTGTTCAAGTTATAAACATAGTTTAATAACTATTATGGATCTGGACTGAATAATGATGGAAAGTGGAAACAGCCCTCTTATATTAGACCATGTTTAGAGCCCAGAGCTACCCATCACTGTCAATCCAAACAAGGGAGTTATGCGTTAGACTATGCGACTATCGATGTAGGTTTACCCTTTTTTTATCACCGTGTCTTACTTTCTATTCATATTATACACATGATAGTGGGATAGGGATAAGGAAGGAAACATTGAAGAGGTAATCTACCAGCATCTTCGTGGAAGGAGAGTGGGAAACAACTAAGTAGAAACCACTCTCAATAGCCCCGACCTGGATTCAAATCTCGATATATCCCTCATCAGAAGGCCAGTCCAACACGAGAGTGACGCCTTATACCATTCAGCCACTGAAGCGGGTTAACCTTTATTGCCTTTCTCATCATTATCGTTTAAGGGAATTAAATACGGATAGCCCGGATGGGTAGTAGAATGAAATGGCAATATAAATTGTTAGAAATATTAATATGTATATAGTGTGGCTTTTATCGTTTGACTAGCCTTTCCAACAACCCACAAACCTAAGCCAACAGGGATGGTCGTAAGGTGTACTGCATCCGGCTCGCCCTATACTGAATTGTCCGTGACTGGGAAGGTCTATAATCAAATCTTGGCGGCGGATGGGTCAATATGTTGACTATACCTGTGGTTTAACCATTCTCTCACATATCTCACTAATGTAATGCAAGTGCCATTAAAATAGATTTTCCTCATCCCTACAACTCAATTTTATGAATTTTTAATTTACTCTATGTATTCATACTTTGTGAACTAAAAATCTCAAACCTGCTATAGTGGCCGTATGATCTAAGGCGTCACTCCCATGTTAGACTATTACTGCCTATGACTGGGAGATTCGGGTTCTAATCCTTGTCGTGTGTAATGAGAATGTTTTTTTCCAAAATGGTGTAACATTCTCTCTGCGTGCAAATGTGGGTACATTTCTTTTAAATTCAATATTCTTCATCCTTTACTCATTTAGCGTAACTATTATAATATATGTGTGTAACCTGAACTGTTATTAAGATGCGATGTTGAGGAAGAAAAATCTCAAATTTATGGTAAGATTTTGAAGCTTTTTTTTTTAATAAAGAAATATACACCTAGACAAAGAATGGGAAACCCATAATTTTAAAGTTTCCACACTTTACCCCAAGTTTCAAGTTTAAGGTATAACACGTTTCGCCTGAACTAGCTTTGTGTTGAAATGTAATACTGTACTAATAAACATTACTGTATCTGAAAGGCTTGAATCAAACATAGTTGGCATAACCAAATATTTTGAATAACTGATTAGAAACCCGAAAAACCACACAACCATAATAAAATAGTAGGTGCTGCTCCACATGACCAGTGGAATCCAACCAACCTCTCAAGGACTAATGGGAAAAATAGCAACAATGATATGGCGTTTTTTTAAATATCAGATGTTGTGTCAAACCTCTAAATATGTTCGTTAGAACATTTTAGTTATTTAATGTAATCAATTAATTCATTTCGGGTTGAATTTTAACTCTCATACGCCTGCTATTGTAAACGTCAAGTATCCATAAGTTTATAAAAATGTGCTTAAGACTACTTACTTAATTACTTTATGGTACTAGGAACTCAAAAGTTCATTTCCGCACCTACAAAAGAACTATACCTTTCCTTATTTTGAGCTAGTTCTATCAAGTACCCCTAATTACACCCTATCGCTATCTTGAGCTAGTTCTATCCAGTACCCCTCATTACACGCTATACCTATCTTGAGCTAGTTCTATCCAGTACCCCTCATTACACGCTATACCTATTTTGAGCTAGTTATATCTAGTATCCCTAATTACACTCTATCCCTATTTTGAGCCAGTTCTATCTAGTACACCTCATTACACCCTAACTCTATTTTGGGATAGTTCTCATTACATCCTATCCCTATTTTGAACTAGTTCTATCTAGTACACCTTACTACACCCTATCCCGCTCTTAAACTAATTCTATCCAGTACCCGTCAATACACCCTATCCCTATTTTGAGCTAGTTCTATCCAGTACCCCTCAATACACCCTATCCCTATTTTGAACCAGTTCTATCCAGTACCCCTCATTACACCCTATCCCTATCTTAAGCTATTTAAATCGAGTCCACCTCTTTCAGTCCATATCATTCAGGTCCATTCTTAGGTTATCCCCCCATATCCATCTACGCCTTCACATTGGTTTTGCCATTTAATACCCTGAATACTGTTCTGGATTCTCCCATTAGCGCTGTATGTCCCGCCTATCATAATCTACGAGTCTTGATTATCCTAACAATGTATTTTGACTAGGACAGGGTAAGTAACTCGTCATTATTTAACCTACTCCACTTCCCAGTAGTCTCAACCTTTTAGTATTAAATAAGTTTATAGGCACCTTGTATTAGAACACCTTAAAAAAATCGTTGTGTAGGTTTATAGACTCAATGGTTATAAAAGATAAAATTGTATTTAATAAAGAATACTACCCACCTCAGTGGCAGAATTGTCTAAGGCATCACACTCGCAATAGACTATAGTTCCGATGATGGTGAGATCGTGGGGGTCTGAATTTAGGTTGGGTATATTGAGGGTTTGTTTTACCATAATGTTTTTCCACTCGCCCTCTACATAAATGTAGGTACAGTTCATTTTAATTCAACATATGCGTATAACGCAAATAGGTAGTAGATCGCGTTGATAAAAAATATATAATTATAATTTAATGAAAAGAGCAAATAAGTAAAAACGCATTATAGTTTACCTGAGTTGTTGATATAACTGTATCCTTGAGCACCCGAACAAGTTTCTAGTTCAGACCCATCTCCCTGGTCAGTACAACACACTAGCGCCGAACTAACCCCTTCCGGTATTTGGGATTGTTACTAATAAACCCCAACACTTTCACCAAGGAAAATATTCCATTTGATGTTTTCCTCAGAAGTTTGATGTATGGTAAATGTGCACACAAAGTTCATGTATGTGTGGGATATTGTAGGTTTACTTATTTATGTAAACTAGGCAGGGTTAGAACGTTGCGGTGACCTATGGCGCTACGTTGCGTGGTGTACACGACGGACTGACGAACTAGGGTGCATAGCGCTCTTGTCGGGTCTTCTACCGCGTCATCCGCCCCGCCGCCCATTATACATGTAAATTCATATTAGACCAAGGGTAGCGTCAAGCAGTGAACTAAGTCTAGAGAACCTCTGAACGGCTTGGCCTTTATTCGACCCTAGGGTAGCTAACCCTGCATCACCACCCTCTTTTGGCAAAGTTTGAGAGGAAGTTAGGGTATTTTCACACTAGTGGCCATTGCAGGTGTTTATGGTGAACAACGATAAAACACTAGTTGTCAGCACTTCAATGCCAATAGACTGAGTAGAATTTTAGTATTTTTGTTATTATTTGATATTGTCTCAAAAGATGAGGAACCATCGTTACTAGGTCTTCTAAACAAAATTAGTAATAGGAGAAGGAATAAAAAACGCTTATACGCACATCCTCTGACATGTGATCGACTGGATAAAGGCTTCTTCTACACACTGTCGGTGACCTGGCGGTCTAGGGGTAAGGTGTCAGACTTCTGTGCTGGCGGCCGGGGTTCAATCCTCAGTACCGGCACAGATTTATCTGATTTCCAAACTCTTACTTCAGCTCTGACAATACATCTTGTGAATGTGGGGAATGCCAGGCCTCCACCATGGTTCGGATTCCACGTTAAACTGTAGGTCCTTCATTTCATCTCACAATCACCCTACCATTTCACATTAGCGTAAGTGCGTATAACCCGAACGGGTAGTAAGACGCGGTGCTAATAATAATAATAATAATAATAATAATAATAATAATAATAATAACTCTACACACTGTTTGACCATCTGAGAAATCCCAGATAACAGAATGACTTTCTACACCACCTGTAAAATCTTCGGTCTTGTTCAAATCTAAAATCATGGCTAGAACAAGAAAAACGACAATGTGCTTGACGTCAAAACAATAATCGACTATGTGTATAACTTTAACAGGTAGTAAGAGACGGTGAAAAAAAATACCACGTTCTGATGGTTGTCAGAACTACACACAATGTTAGTATTTGGTGTCCCAGTTTGAAGTTTATTATTATTATCATTATTATTATTATTATTATTATTATTAGCACCACGTCTTACTACCCGTTCGGCTTATACGCACTTACGCTAATGTGTAATGGTAGGTAGGGTGATTGTGAGATGAAATGGAGGACCTACAGTTTAACGTGGAATCCGAACCACGGTGGAGGCCTGGCATTCCCCACATTCACAAGATGTCTTGTCAGAGGTGAAGGAAGGGTTTGGTAATCAGATAAATTTGTGCCGGGACCGAGGATTGAACCCCGGCCGCCAGCACAGAAGTCCAACACCTTACCCCTAGACCGCCAGGTCACCGAGTTTCCTATTGAACCTAATGTATCTCAGGTGGTGATAGTGACCTTGTCTGTAAGAAGTGACACTGTAAAGTTACTAAGTCAATGCGAGAAATTGCAGTGTCCCAAAGTCAAAAGCTGCAATAATAACTTAATTTTTTTCTTTTAGATCATTCACTGGGTATTCACCGGTGTCCTAGTGTGAAAAGGCTCGTGGATTTGTTGTTTGGTGTCTGCATTTATGGGCTAAAGCTTTAGATTTGAATCCTCATTCAAATGATAAAGGATGTGATAATATTCATATTTAACTTTGAGTTAGTTGTTAAGTCGGTCATCTTGACATATTATTATTTAATCTGAGATATTCTATCGGGACTTCTGTTATTTCATATATGCAAGCCCTATATTCTGTCAAACTCATTTAATACTAAGGGTCACATTGGAAATTGAAAATACTGAGGGGCCCGCATTGAAAAAAATACTGAGGGGGCCACATTGTAAAAAAAATAACAATATTTTCATATTCTTAAGTAAAAAATAATTTTAACTCAGTAACTTATTATTATAAGTTAAAAGGGTAGGCCCGTGTATAAGACAATAAGAATGAACCTATATTCTTATACGAGAAATTTAAAATTTTTATTTACAGCACTAATGCAAATGTTGGTCTTAAAATCTTGTGATGAAGTCACTTTTATAATTGTTTTAGTTTTGAAATGAGCCGCTAGATTACGCCAGCGGGAAAACTAGCAAAAGTAGCTACACAGAACACATCATCTTCGGAAGTTTTAGTTTAGTAGCTGCTTTCACATCGTCAGCAGGGTTGGTTTCTTAATTTTTTCAATGGTGAGTAAACTTTCAGGTCTTTATTGAAAATTTAATTAAACGTACTAGCATTAAACTTACTGTTTTGACATTGCATGTACTAAAAAGGGGTTTCTTTCTTCGCGTAACTATGTGTTTGTTTTGCAAATAACTTACACCACTACTCGTCGAGGTAATGTCAAATTTCCAATATGACGACAGTGCAGGTCTTCCAACATCATACGGGGCACGTATTCCAACACGTGTCTCGTTGGAAAACGTGCCCTGGCCTAAATAAGCTAGTCTAATTGTATCATAAATGTATTTATTGTATAATAAAATCGGCCAAATAACCAAATATGAAATGATTAGTTCTAAAATGTGTTGTTACAGATTTAAAATGGTCTGAAATTATAAAAAGAAGACCGACAGTGGATCGTACACTCCTGAAATAATAAATGCTACTCTAGTCAGGGAAGGGTGCAGTGTCATAAAAGCATCCATGGACTTCAATATTTCCCGTAGGACTCTGAACAATTACTAGTCGAAGTTCCGTTCCTTTAACAATCCCCCACAACCAACGCCAGCATCAGATGTGATCCCACCGCCTACTGTGTCTCAACCGGAAACTCCCCCGCTAGAAGAACTTCTACCAGAAACGCCTGTTCCGCTTGTCGAACCGGAATCGCCTGTCCCAGACTTGCCTCAAGTAAAAAGAACACTGCCAGAAGTACCACCGCTTGCAATACCTCCTCCAAACATGCTGCCAATAGGATACGCAAGGACATGGTGAGTAAGTAGGCTACGTACCCACTTAGGGTGGTCACTAACGTTGCGACGACGAGCGAAACATAGCCTACTTTGAATTTTGCTGATTGTCACTGTCCTGCTTAAAACAGTAGAGGAGATGCGCTTCCGGGAGGTGAGGGGG
>CABFOV010007114.1:0-10721 GCA_902141375.1 Timema poppense | reverse complement strand
TTTATCTTAAAAAAAAAAAAAGGAACCTGCAAAAGGAATCAGATATAAGAGACGAGAAAAAACAAAAGCCAATCCCGGCCAGGAAGATGTTTAGACCTTGGTCTTCAAATGTAGAAGGCATTAAAACATCAAATCCTAAAAAAGGTATAAAAAGCTTACATTCAAGTTATGAAGAAGATGAGGATTGTTTATGTATTTATTGCTTTGAACCTGACACCAAATATAAGGCAAAAGAAAAGTGGGTGCGATGCACGAAATGAAAGAAATAGGCGCTTGAAGACTGAATTAAAGGGGATGTTACATTTTTTATTTGCGTTCATTTTGATTCAGACAATGATGACTTTTGTTAATAAGAAATCTGTCTTTGTAAACTTGTTAAGTGACAGTTATTTGTAAAATCATTAAGTGGCATTTGTTTTCTATATCCAATTACTTTCTCTATGTACTATTATTATGCCTTTTTAGTTTACAATAAAAAAAAATATATTAAGTAACAAGCAAGATTTATTACCTCTGTTTTACCATTTAAAGTATAGTTGGAAAATTTGCCCCTGTACATTTTTAGTAGGCTGGAAAACTTGCCCTACATACGGGGCATATTTTCCAACTTAACATGATCAGACTTTACCATATGCTGTCAAAACCTATATTTACTTTTTTTGAAAAATAATTGTGCAGGTTTGTAGATAAAGTTATAGGAAAATATTATGATATTCTCTTTACCTCAAAATAGATAAAAAATACAAAAATAAAATTATAAAAACTTAGAAAAATTGCTCCGGTCTTCCCTACTAATATTAAAAATATATAGAACTATGAAACATATTTTAGTCATTGAAATTTATTAACGATTTTTCTCACTCTTGCAATGTCTATGTAGTATCTATTTAGAGTGGACTACAATAATTCACCTTGGCTCAAGAAAAACCTTGTTAATCACGTGACATGATCAAATATTTATGGCATATGTACACATAAATTTTAAGTGTTATTTAATCTCACAAACATCAGGACAGTAAGTTTATCCTAAATAAAATAATACATAAAATATAATGTTAAAGTTTAAAAAAAATTTTTATGTTTTGTAAATATTAGTATATGATATTATAATAACCAAATTATTATTTGTCCTAGTTTAAATTATAGTTATTTTGAAATATGTGTTGAAATAACAAATATGGTTTCTACAGCTCTCCCTTCTCATATTATAATGTCGAAGACTGATTTCAACATAATTTATAGATATATATAAAAAAGGTTTTAAAGTTATTTTGTTTCAAATAAAAATATTGCTTATATATGTATTAGTAGCAATATAATAAAAATCAATTAACTAATTTCTTATTAATTTTGGATGGAAATAAGTTTTTAATTTATATTGGAAAGAAGCAGACAGAAATAAAGAAGGCTTCAATTTTCAAGAGATGATCGTTTCTAACATTTGGCTGAAATGAATATTCCTGGACGCTGCCATAACAAACCATGGAATAGATTATTAATATTTGGTGGTGTTGAGAATCTTAATGTTCCAACTACTTATTCCAAACTAAAGTTATGGTTAAATGACTAAGCACACCAGGGTTTTAGTTATTTTGTAATGTTTGGTTTTATTATTGTTAATATTAGTTTTTTACAGTTCCCGCAATATACCTGTCTGAAGTGGTCCTAGCTGTAGGCTAAGTTGAGTAGTCAGAGGAACGCTGGCTGAGGTAGGCATGCAGCAAGCGAGGTAAAATGTTGCCCTCGGCATTGCGTGCACTCATTATTTCCTTCCTTTTTGGTTTCGAGAGAGGTTGGAGCCAAGAAACGCTTGCAACTTTACTGTTAGACCTAGTGCTCATAGTCGCCTTCGCCTTCGCCTACCTCTATAAAAAATGAAAGTGCTGCCGGCAGTCCATGTACAAGCCAGAAACCAGGTTTCGGCCCTAACAAAGAAGAGGAATTTTAGCGAGATGGAAATCGTTGTCATGTATCGTCTCGAGACGTTCTTAACACTTTGTTTCAGTAATGGGATTGGTGTGTGCATGTGTAGTTTTATAACGTTATTTTTGCTGTGGATGTTTTTGACGCTTTGTATTATTATATATTAGAATTTCCTGATTATATTGAGTTGATAAGATGCTAGACAAATTATCTCTCTAGGCAGTGTCATACTCAGGGTCTAAGAGGGGCAATTTACCCCTCCAAAGTTCTAAATGTACAAGTTAAATATTAAAAACATAATATATAAAATTTTAGAGAACATTTTGGTATTGTCCTGAGGCACTGTTAAATTATTTATGTTTGACAGTAGCTAGAATTAAAAAAATTAAAGTTATAAACATCAACAAAATCTTAAAACCTTATTACACAATTTAAATCAAGTTCTGACTATTTCTTCTTTTTATTACTGATGAAGGCTTTATGTTAACGATTTTAACTGTAAATTATAAATTATGTTTGTATATATTTATTAAACTAATCCACTTATTTTTATTAAAATATTTTAAATTTCTATTTATTGTCAAACCTCAAGTATAATAACTACCCTACAGCTAAAATTTAGAACACCGAAGATGTGGCAAAAGAAAATCGAAAGTTAATTGCCGCACTTGTAAAAGTATGCCAACTATCCTTATCTTGAACTAGTTCAATCCTATTCACCTAATTACACCCTATCTCTTTCAGGTCCATTCTAATATTATCCTTCCATCTGCGTCTAGGTCTTCCCAGTGGTGTCTTCCCATTGGGTCTGCAAGTCAGTAACCTGAACATGGTTCTAGATTCTTCCATCTGCACTACATGTTCTGCCCATTGGCAAATTAGGAGATTTGATTTTCCTAAAAATGTTTTATGATGAGTACATGTTATGTAACTCATCACTATGTAAACTCATCCACGCCCCCAGTATCTTCATTCAAAGAGAACACACATTAAATTTACTTTAAGATTACCAATAGGAATAAAGTACCGAAATAAAAGAATTGATAAATTATAAACCCCTTTGCTCCCCTCACTGACTTGAAGCCCTTTCGGTAAGGAATAAAGCGAATCCTCTCTTAATACCTTACTAAGATGTGGGCCATCATATGATAGTTTTTGACTTGGTTTTTTCCATCAACACAAAAAGTTTTATTTGATTATGTTCACTAACCCTACTCACACATATCATTATAAATGTGTGCTCCGACGAAAACAATCATGGCTCAAGTCTGAAAACATTAATTTAAATATAAACAATCACCAAACACGTTACAGTATAGATAGTTAAAAAATTATACACTTGGGCTAGCCTGTGCTTCGTGTTTAGTTGGGTCTTCCATTGGCTACGTTTCTACCCTTGTGTCAAAGCTTAATAACCCTAAAAAGGTATTAACTTAATCATTTTTAAGAAGCAAGGTTATCTACCTCAAATATGTTCCAATAACACAATTTATACAATTGAAAGCACAAAATTATTACTACGAGGAATACAAATAACTTTTTCAATTCCTTTAAGTTCAAAAATTGTATAGACAAGGCTTGTAAAACTCATTTTATCGTAAGGGCCACATTGAACATAAATAATACAGAGGTGGCCACACTAAAAAATATCGGTAATGTAATTTTTTGTCACTAAAAATACTCCAACCTAGTATCTTATTATTACAATAAATGGTACGTAAAATCACACAGACTCTCCCATTACTTTGAATAAAAATTGATATATATATATGTATATATGTGTATATATATATATATATATATGTGTGTGTGTGTGTATATATATATATATATATATATATATACTGTACATGCACAAACATAAAACTCGTAGAATGTTTGAACTTTATTAAGACGAATAATTGCAGAAATACTCTACTATAAAGCAAATATTAAAGAGTATTTTCACTCTTGTGGAAACAAGTTGAGAAAAAAGTAACATTTCTATTAACCAAATAGGAAAAATATCAATTTCCAAAACCTTAATTTAAAAATATATATTTTCAAATAACTGAACAACTTATTGTTTTATGAAAATACATTACCGTACAACTAAAGTTTTTTTTAATAAAACTACGTCTTTACAATAGTAAGTTATTTGGTATCTCAAAGAGTTGAGGGAATATGACCAAAATTGGAAACTTCCTTTAATATAAAGTACCCTCAAATTTATTTTCATGAAAAAATGAGAGATTTTTGTTTTGTTTATAATGTCAAACAGTGACTGAATACAAAAATTAATCAAAATTGTTAGAGCAGATTTTGAGTAAATCGATTATTTCTCTTCAATCACATAAGTAAATACTCTTAATTTTAAGGTTGGATCAATAGTTCCAAAAATCCCTCTGAGGAATCTTAAGAAAACACTAGATATAGAGATTTATCCCAATTGGTAAACTGGTTTAGTTTCTAGTACCAGTTACAGACAGAAAGATAGACAAACAGCATTTCAAAAATGCTTTATCAGGGTCAGGGGGTCATGAAACCTCAACACCCGTCCAAATTAAGAGTTAGATTTTCTTGACGATCATAATACTTTCACTACCCTAGGGATGCGAGAAAGTAAAAAGTATAGCGTGTGACCCTATATAAAATAATAATTATAGCTTTATATAATTGGCCAAAAACATAAAACAATAAATATATCTTTATATTTTTGGCCAAAAATGTTAAACCCTTTGATTGTAATAATGGCATTAAAGTTGTATTTTAAATCTTGTGCCAAAGTCATTAATGTCGACAAATGTGTGCCCATCAGCTGAGATATCTAAGGCGTTTTGTTCAATAACCTGCAAGAAAACAACTGTTAAAATATGTATTCGCTGTCAAACATTGGACCCATTTGGTATGAAAATCCACTAATTTTTGTGAAATGATCCATATATATAAATGAGTATGGATTTGGTTTACCAACCTCACATTCCAGAATTCTCCAAACTATGCCATATTCCCGAATAGCACATTACAAAATTATATATTTCTTTAACATGTATAAAAATAAGAACAAAGTCGCATTGCCTGATGGCTCATTTTAATATCCATGGATTTCACAAAATCAGGGATAGGGCTAAGAATTTTACATGGCTGCAATAAGGGAAAGGAATGTGCTACCAGACATGGTGGATTGGATACACCAACACATAACAAATTATCCCACTAATACAAAGAGCTTAACATAAATTCTTTGAAGCTAAATAGTAGATATATCTGTGCTTGGTTGTTAAGGTAGTTAGGGTTAAGACCTTTACAGTAAGGCTTGATTCACACGTTCCTCGAAATTAGAGAGCAGAATCTGATTGGCGATGCCGAAATTTCCACGCTGTATGTTGACCATTGATACGTTACAAAACCGACTTAAAACCGCTAATTATGTACATACTTTACTTTCTACTGGATAAACATATATTTTAGGTAATTGTCAGGGAGTTAAACTTAGCAGAACAGCTCTCGCCGATGAGGCGGAAATCTTATTATTGGTTTAGAGCTCGTCACGTGACCACGTTTCTATTCTGCGATTGTTTTTCAGCGAACGTGTGAATACACAATAAGGTAGAAACTTCCTGCCAACATAGTGGTAAGCTTTGATCATTTGTGAAGGAAATACCCTCTAAATTAGATTTCACCTAGTGATTGCAGCAAGCTGAACTGAAAACATTACCTATCTACACTTGCGGTCAAAGTTCTATAAATACGATTCACTTCAGCAATGCAAATTACTTTTCCGAATAATAGTTCTGTCCTTGTTTATACAAACACAAAATTAATATTTCATCTCACTAATTTAATTTTAAGTGAAAGAGGAACAATAAATGTCTTTTAGACGTACTTGTACTCAATCCTTAAACTCACGAATTTTAAAATAGAGTCAAAATGTAATTTAATCAAGGGTTGTACCTCTAATCATTGATATAAAAGAATTTTAATTTAGGCTTTCAACCAGTTGATATAAAGCTTCTACTTAAAGTTTTTCAATATACATGAAGCGATATATTACAATGTTAAATATTAATCAACATAATATTCACTTTTTCAATATTATTCATAAATAATTAGAAATTTATTCATTTTAATTGATTTATCTTATACTGGTTTTTAAAATCTTAATTTTATTCAATTTACGGATGTGTTTAATGGTGAATTAGAACTGGACATAAAAAAGAACAAATATTCCAATAGCACATAACAACTCTTAATATTGTTATGGCATACCATAAACAGTTCTAAAATTATTTTTCCACTGTATGCTCTTAAACAATGTATTTATTTTGTCCTAGAATGTGAGTACAGATTCATAAAATCATATAAAATGAGTAATTTCAATCACACACAGATTTATTGATTACATTTTAAAACTACAATAGTTATATTTTATTTTAAATTAGGATGAGTGCATCAGTTCTAGCAGAGATTATTTATTTTATTTTTTTAATTTTCCCCACAAATTGGGACAAAACAGCTCTGCTCAGTTAGGCACCAATACAGAAAGATAGGTAAGATTATAGTTCCTTGTTTTGATAAATATTGGTTGAAGTACATAAACCTTGTTTACTATGCAACAAGTTGGACCCAACATGCTGAGAGCAAATATCTGGGGAGAAGTAAGCTGCGTTTATTTATGCCAACTTGTTGGGCCAACGTCCTTGGCCTTCCGCTATTTTTCAATCAGTTATGTAATTCTGACCATGGAGAATGATATATCACTTGCCATTTATTCACTTACTGTGATGGCAGGAAATGTACTCTTGTAGACAAATACAAAACGTATAAAACGGTGAGGGATTCTAAGAACTTAGCTATTGCAGTTAAGTGTATCTTCTCGATTATTTGAATTCTTGTGATCAGCCAAAGTAGCGTGCCAAAGAAGAGAATACTTTTGATGTAAAGCAAAGTTGTGTTCACTTTGTTACACTCCATCACCATAAAACTATGTAAATGATTATATTAAACCAATCTGAAAACAAAAGACGTGCGTCGCTAAGGCTAAGACACTGTCTTGACTGGATAGCGCATGCGCAGAACCCTCTAAGACCGCGAGCATGTTGTGTTGGCTGTTATTTATTTACAACACAACCCAACATGTGGGCACTGACCAGCTCCAACATGCTGTCCAACATCGTCAACAAGTTGTGAATTCATTTATATTGTATTACAACTTGTTGGGACTGCATCGGCCCACATATTTTGTATAAAGATAAATGAGACTTCGAAACAAAATATTCAAGACTGGAAAGGTTAATATGACCTTAGCTTCGTCCAAGAAATCACTTATGATGAACCTTAGTTAACAATTCATTATTATATCATGCTATTAAAAATTAAAATTAAAAATCATGCTATTATATTCAAAGAAGGATCGATCACGTGAAAACGAGAGAATGTCAATACTGCTACCCAATAGTATCCATGCAGCTACCGCAGATATGATGTTTAGTGTAGTGTTGAGTATAATCTTACTGTAACCAATGGACATCTATCGTAAATTACTAACGAATGTTAGAAACTATTCTCATGAATACATTTAATCCCGTTCCTTACTTTGTCTCTTAGCCTACGTGTTTCCACAAGGATAGTTCATGTTTACAATCTAGGATACGATCTTTAAGGAGATAATTTTGTGTACTTTAAGCCAAAAAATTTGTTGACTAAAATAAATAAAATATTTCTCCAGTTGATACATAGAGATTAATTATCTTCACTTGGTGATATCAACAATTCTTGAATATCTGTCAAGGATATCCTGGAAATTAATGACAAGATTGTTTTTTCATCATTAAAAAATTTGTCATCTAATGCCACTGTGTTGATGACAGATATTAAAGAAATGTTGTTATCCCAAAGTGAAGAAATTTAAACTCTGTTCTTAGGTATAAAGATATAAAAATCGCAAAAACAATTACCTTTTCTCGCGTCCCCTGCATCTCCACCTTAAGAAAACAATCTTTGGATGGTTCAGATTTCTCAAATGTAGCCAAACACTTGGCAAAGAATCTCTCGGACGATATTTTGATTTTATTGTATTCTAATATTCAAAGTTGGTAATTTATTGTAACTGTTAGTTTGTTCTTCACTTTAATGTGTCACATATTAAAAATAACTAAATGTTATGTACCAAGACGTTATTTTGGACTTTCCTCTATTTGGTGTCTAACCTAAGATGTCAGGTTTACCTCTCTGGCTAGCACAAGAGAGACCTGGCATTGTTACGGTGAAAATAAGATGAAGAAAGGCCCGGGAGGTGGTGATAGAGGGAGGGAAGGGTGGGTAAAAGTGTCCTTTGTGTTTTGTGACATGTAAAGGGCAAGGTGAGGGGGAGACCCAAGAAGGGGAGGGACACAACGAATTCCCTTAGGGATAACTTCTATTCTAATCCTCAGATCTGGGGCTGAATTCTTGAAATAACACTTGGGATATTTTGAAAGATCTCTACGCGTATTTTTTTAATATTAAATTTATATGCCAGTGATTTTGTGCCATTAGCGACTTCAATGATCTGATATTAGGTGGGTAAATGCACCGTCATTTTGTTCAAAGAGAAGATTGAAAAAACCCCCTAGAGTTAAATCACACCAAGTACACCCACTAAACTTTGGCTACTCTGGAAGCTTACATGAGCAAGTTCGTACGTATGCCCTAAGGCTCAGATCCTTCCTTATCAACTTAAAATTAACGTACTGTAACGTAACGTTCTGCTAACGTCCACTTAATTTACACAACATATAGGATACAATAAGTGTAGGTTTCAAATATATTCTCCATAGTCAGGTTTTTTGTTTTAATAATATTTTTTTGAAAATGGCTATAAAAATGTTCTTTAAAATTGAAGCATAGTAAGATTTTTACCTGGTATGCATATTTTTTGGGGTAAAAATTTGCTAAGGGGAAGTGTACTCATGAATGATTTAAAAAATTCTAAATATTTCGAAAATGACTCTATGAAAGTTGTTTCAAAGTTATATATGATCAGCGTTTGACATTATAAGAAATTTTTTATACTTTATCTTCCGGGAGATAATCGTTTAAGGGTAGATTACTGATAACCGATTTTATTTCAACTAGAGTATTTTAGAATTGCTATAATGATCTGGTCTACAATTGGTATCTGATATGTTTTTTTAAATTATAAATAATTCTGTATATTTATTTTTCTTTAAAACCCTATTTAATAGCTTAATAAAAATCACTGATAAGTGATTTTTGAAATTTTGAAATTTTTGAAAATAGCTATGACAAATTTGTTTAAGATCGATATTTGCATAATATTCTTTTAAATAAATTATACTTAAAGTTGATTTTGATAAAATAAATTAATTTAAGATAAGAAATTTCTTAAATTTGAAATTTTTTGCTAATGGCTTTTAAGATCTACCCCAAAATTGGGAGGCCCTATCTGGTCATTGTTTGTATTGATAAATAAGAATACGTTGCTATTTTATAAAAATAAAAATAATTTAAAGGTTAAACTTACTATATAAAAAATAATTGATTTTTGAAATTTGATTTTTTTAAATGGTCTGACAATTTTATTAATAAAGAGCGTTTATTGGAATTTAAAAAAACGTTATTCTTGTCTTTGCGGGGAAAATTTATTTAAGGGTAGCTTACTGAAAACCTATATTTGAAAATGTTGTTTCAAGTTATAATACAATATTTAATAAAATTTATACGAGTGTAGGAGATAGGCGACAATAAGGTTCCACCATCTTTTTAGTAGTCTCCTATATAAGCGACAAAGTACTGTAGCAGACTTTCTAGCAAGGAAACTACCAAGTATAGCCACTATATTTCTAGTAGAGCGATAAAATAGCGTCACCATCATTTAGTAAAGACGAGACGAAATAGTTCAACTGCTTTTCTAGAAGATCTGTATAGTAGCGTCACTGCCTTTATAGTGAAGACGGGAAAAGATAGTTCAGCTTGCTTTAGAGTGAAGTGATATAATAGCGTTACTATTTCTAGTACAGAAGCGACAAAGTAAATCAGCTGTTTTTCTAGTAGAAAAGCTTCAAAGTAGTCCCACTATTATTCTAGTACTAAAGTAACAAAGCTACAATACCACTTTTTCAAATTAAGTAGGGTTTTAGTGGAATTAAAGCAAGTATTTATGTATGTAAACAGTGTTATAGCTCTCTACATAACCTTGACATAACTAAAGTCATAATAATACTAATTAATTATTCAAGGAACACCCAATAAACAATAACAAAAGGATCTGATTATAAGTAAAAAGATATAATTTATATGAAATATAAGGGAAAAATTAAAGATAGAATAATATTTTTAATTAGAGAAAACAATATTGAGATTATAAGAGTTTGAATAGTTAGGGATAGTAACAAGTCTGAATAATACATATTATATTATATAGGAGAAAAGATATACTGAATAGAATAATGGCAAACCTATAGCAAAAACTTTAACTTATAATTCTTATTAATGTATGTGAAATAAGTAGAACAAGAACATGTTTAATATGGAAGGTTAAAATACAAAAAACAACAAACCTATTGAATATTTAACATGGTCTTGTTCTACTTATTTCACATACATTAATAAGAATTATAAGTTAAAATTTTTGCTATAGGTTTGTCATTATTCTATTCAGTATATCTTTTCTCCTAAATAATGTAATATGTATTATTCAGACTTGTTACTAACCCTAACTATTCAAACTCTTATGATTTCAATATGGTTTTCTCTAATTAAAAATATTTTTCTATCTTTAATTTTTTCCTTATATTTCATATAAATTATATCTTTTC
>CABFOV010007113.1:0-26847 GCA_902141375.1 Timema poppense | reverse complement strand
TTGCTCCAAGTCTTACTACCCATACGGGGTGTACGCATTTAATTACACAAATAGGAGCAATATGTGGGATACATATTTTAGAGGAAATAAAACCGCATCTGCTTATGGGGAAGTTGGTAAACCATGTAGGACATAAAACCTCAGAACACCCAACTGGGATTCTAGCCCTAGCCTCCCCGTAACCGGCAAATCAGACTAGATGAACCTTCGGGTAAACTGAGTTTATTTAGAGGAGATGCACCCCCATCGACTTTGATATGAGGTGTAAAAACTACACCCAGTACAACGGACCGGGATTTGGCCCTAACGACTTTTGATTACCCGCATAGGTGGGCAAGAGACTAGAGATAGGCTCACACTATGGAGTATCGCATGGACTTGTTTAGCTTTGCACCAGCTCTGAAATATTCCCGCTATAAGTTTTTTTTCATATTTGTTTACAATAAATGTAGGAACAGGCCAATTCCGACAAATGTACGCCAACCTTAAGTTGGGTAACATCGAGTTTAATTTTCTTCACATGCTGACCTCGAAAATTCGTTAACATCTGTCATTAGCATAGCATTATATGAGAATGTTTTTAAATGAAGAGAAAAAGCTATCATTAAATTTCAGGAAACCCTAGAGAAATATTCAAGAAATGTTTATATCCTCGTATGAAGAAAACTAAATTCTACGTTTGTACTGCAGCAATATTTGATTTATTTTTACCAAAAAAATGTTTTTAAATAAAATCTGTAAAACACATTTTCTCGCGTCCCCTACATCCACACCTTAAATGGTCTAATTCTCCAGTGATGGGGAGGTTACGGTTCGAATCCTAGCCGCGTATACGTCTACTGAGGATTGTTTCTTAGTAATTACTTTCCCTTTTTCTCTCCCCGAAAAGTAAATGATGTTTCCTCATTCTTGCCCCATAGGTGTTAACATGAGGTTAGCTCAAAAAATTGTAGTAAGTAGAGGAGATTTTTTTTAAAAGGATAAATTTGTTGGCAGCCAAAGTGTACATGTTTATTACGTTTTGAACGAACGCTTAAGAAGGTTATTTAATGTAATAATAGAGCTACCTTAAATAATAAACGTGTACCATTACTATCATATCGTTTTAAGAGACTATTTGGAAAGTAACTACTTGCTTAATTCAGCCGTGACGACTTTTGATATATAGCATAGTATTTGACAACAACACTCCGTGCGCTTGAAGCTTACCACTCAAGAAGCCAAATAGAATTCAAATTTTGTAATTTGATTTCTGCCATAAAAGGAGAGAGAGAGGGAGAGAAATAAATTCCCTCTACCTGTCGGACGGAGAAGTCTTGACAAGCTGAGGAGTTACAACCCGTGTGTATCTCTTTGTCACTTGTGTAGTGTAGTAGTGTGCCTCTGGAAGCAGTAGGTATCTGTCACAAGAACTCCTGAAGTAGTCGCTCAAACGTCACTCGCTACAAATTAACTCACCACCCAGGGGAAATCCACTTACAATCGATCTGTTGCGCGGCCTTTGGCTTAACAAACCCCCACCCCTGCCCCACCCCTCACCTTTAACACTAAACAGATTGGATTCTTCTACAAATTTTTCTAGGAAAATGCTCTTTAAAAATGGCTATTTTTAACCACACTAACGGCATTAGTATACAATATAAAAGTTTCATAAAAAGAACCTTTCTAAAAGGTCCTTCCTATGAAAATTGGACTGTAATCGAGGGGTCACTAGGGAGTTATGGTGGTTTTTGTTTTTTTTAGCACCACGTCTTACCATCTTTACAGGTTATACGCATATGTACTACAGTAGCCCCATGGCTTCTTTGGTGCTGACTAACAGCTCACAACTGACTTTTGACAGTCAACATTTAGGTATAATACCTAAATTGATATTATCAGAAGTGACAACTGCTAAACACATGTTTTTGCAGATCATATGGTCCGGCGTAGGGATAGGCCTACATAATTTGGTCTGGTAACTTTTCAAAGCTTTTAGCTGTGAGCTATGAGATGTCAGTCAGCACCAAAGAAGCCATGGGGTTACTGTAGTTACGCTAATAAGCTAGGGATGAGCTATGCTAAATTTAGAGGAAGTGTACCCACATTCGCATGGAAGAAAAGTGGAAAACCATTTAGGAAAAAACAACCCTCAGTACACCCAACCGGGATTTGAACCCTGCTCTCCCTGTCATCGGCAGTCCAGTCTATTGCGAGAGTGAGGCTTTAAATCATGTGGCCACCTAAGCAGGTAGTAATCTTACAGTTATTAATATAAATATACGGTATGCCCCCTTTCTCCAGGTTCACTAGCTCGTTTCATTCCAAGAAACCCCCTTTATTCTCGTACATCATTTAATAGGTATAGGGGGGAAAGGTGGCAAGTAGAATTACACACATTTTCCAGGACAATTACTTTTTTTTAATTTCAAACCTCATAAGGACCTTAGCAAATACATTCATTATAATTAATTTAATTATGACAAAGACAGCTTTTAGCCGTAGTATAAAGTGCATTAGAAAGGTTTCATGATTGGCCAACAGATGGAAGCACTAACTCAATTTGAGTTAAAAATCGGACTTTCTCCCTCTTTCCTTGCCCCCTCCCCCACGCATCCCGGTTGGATGAACCAAAAACAAACTGTTGGTTGAAATGTTCATAAAGCTAATGTTACAATATTGAAGATTATCAAGAATGGATCTTGTAGGTGAAAATAAAATAATGATCAGTCAGTATTTGGCTAGTAGTATATAAAATGAATAGCATAATTTTAAAAAACAACGCCATAACTTATTTAAGTTTTTATACGTATGTATGAACCACCTCAAACGATTCTAAGAGGAAGGGAGGCCAGAATTCCCAACCCCTACCCTTCAACACCCATACATTCAACCACCGATGCGTGTAACGATCTAAATCAAAGTGCGACTCAAAACTTTTTACATTTTTTTAACCGGGCGGGGGTGGATGCAAATGTAGAAACCAATCCGATTTAATTCGATAGTCGAATGGTTTAAGGCGTCACTCTCACAATTGACTGGACTGCAGTATCAAGGATCAAGATCAAGGTTCTAATTCAAGTCGGGTGTACAGAGGGTGGTGTTTCACTCTCTCTCCCTCCTCCCACCAAAATGTGGATACATTTCATATAAATTAAACCTTCTTCCTCTCTAACACATTAACGTAGCTAGTACATACGGGTATATCCTGAACGGATAGTACGACGCGGTGACAAAAAAATAATCCTAGCCGGTGTGATACGCTATGAGGTGCGCCTATCTTTACCGTACTTTCCTTAAGGTGGGATAGAAGGGGACGCGAGAAAAGATCAGTGTATTTGCAGTTTTTATGGCAAAACATTTTGTTGGCTAAAATAAATTAAATATATCTCCAGTAAAAACATAGAGTTTTTTCCCACATTATGATATCAACAGTAATTGTTGAATATCTGTCATGAGCATAGCGGCATTAGATGAAAAACATTTAAATGAAGAGAAAAAGTTGTCATAAAATTCCAGGACAACCTTGAAAGGTATTCAAGAACTGTTGATATCACCACGTGAAGAAAATAAATCTTTTGGTTTCTAGTGGAGCAATATTTTATTTATTTTGACAAAAAAAAAAAGTTTTGCCATAAACACTCAAAAACCCTTTTTCTCGCATCCTCTTCCATCCCGCCTTACAAAATTGATATTTAACTGTTTCTTACGCAACTTGGGTTGTACTCGAAGTCTATTGCCAAGACTCAATCGAATTATCGTGGTCTATAAAGACGTCAAATTTGAGACGTCAGCGCATTGAGCCCCCGTTCGTCCCAAGATCTATATCACTCCTTCATTTATCTTTTTGATGTTCCTCGGGACTGGTTGTGAATAATCAACGTTTGGACGCGTGTCACTTAACGTTTCATCTACCGCGGGAAGGAAACGGTTCAAACTTTTAAATATGATTGTCTGTAGGGTCCGTGTAGTCTATTAGTGTTCAAGATGGAGTACTTAGCTTTTAATTTATGTAATTATGCGGTCATCAGTAGCTCTAATACCGTCTGACACCTTAGTTCAGTCGGTAGTGTGTCTACCTATTGAGTTAAGGGTCCCGTGTTCACTTCCTGGCATGAGTGAATATTTATCAATAGTGATAAATTAACGGCCGGGGACTGGATGTTGTACCAGTCCTAGTTATAAGTTAAATTATAAGGAATACGAAGCTACGACAGGCTTAGCAAGCCGGTAGTGGAAAATATATGAATTGAATAAGAAAGTGACCTAAACTATTGGCTGGAAATAGTAATGTATTTAAAAAGTATAGTAGGCCTAATACTAAGTTCATTAATGGCTTAATTAATGGTAGGGTAAAAGGGAACATGAGGTACGATAGTAATATTTTGTAGTTTTTATAACAATAAATAGTATTGGCTAAAATAAATAAAATATTGCTTAAGTAGATACGTTTAATTTAATTTTCTACGCATTTTTATTTCAACAGTTCTTGAATATTCGTCATAGGCATAGTAACGGTTGAAGAGTAACTTTTTTATTATTTAGATAAAAGGTACTGTTCAAACTTTGCGATGCCTATGACAAATATTCAATAATTATTAATATTACATAAGTGAGACTTTCCCCAGCCCGTTTGGACTATACGTAGACTATATAATTACTAACTACTTTAATGTGATAGGAATAAGGAAGGTATAATTTAGACATGTACCCTCATTTGTGTCAAGGGATAGTGGAAAACATCTTGATTAAAAAATACCACCAGTACATCCAATCGGGATTTGAGCCCCAATTTCCCCATCTTCGGAAATCCAGCGTATAGTCAGAGTGACGTCTTCAACCATGCAACCACCAGAACTTATTTTTTGCTATAAAACTATAAAAATATGGGCCTTAACTTACGTTGTCTTCTACCCCATCTTGAGAGGTAAGGATTTGTAAGGGGTAGTTTTAGAAGAAGTGCACCTGCATCAACGTGGGGAAGAAATAATATTTTTTCATCGCAGCTTATTGCCCATCCAGTCTATCCTCATTTAATTGGCTAATGAGGTAGGGATGAGGAAATGTAACCTCATTTAAGTGGAGGAAAAGTGAGAAACCACTCTAATTACACTCGCCCAGAATTCGAACCCCGATTGGTATTATTTGTCTAAAGCAGCCCTGGAAAAATTATGGCCTGTCACGTATTTGTATGTGGTCCGCAAGCTTTAACTTTTTTTACCTACGGAAAAAATGCAGTGCTAAAAATGCCAGAATTTAAAAAATATTATTGGGTATGGAAGAATATACAATATATATAAAACAGTAAACACCTAAGAACGTTTATAAGCAGTTTTAAGCATCTAAATTTCTAGATTTAGCCTATACCAGCCATTAAAGAATTGATTAAATATAATTATGGTTCGACACCTTAACTCAGTCTAAGTACCAGGTTTGATTACTGGCATGGCCCAAAAATGTATCATTGGTGAAATGGGGATTTTCCCTTACATATCTATGAATTAACGGTAGGGTGCTGGATGTTGTTTCTTTTCTATATTTAATTAGTCTATGAGTCCTGTGCTGATATAATCAGTCGATTCGGAAAGTGTACGTTAAATAAATGAAATGATTGAAATATATGAACAAATTAGATTCATCTAATTAAGTAAGTTCTTTTTTTTAAGAGTAGGTTAATTAAATAAAGTGCATCTACCGAAAAATCCAAAATTTGCCCAGGCCTGGTATGAAGTGACAGTTACAGATAATGTAATTTCTCATATATTTATTATATGAAAGTAATTTTTAATCATTTTTGTAACTGTTACCAACGGGATACAAACTTATGTTTTATAATCCATTTATTAAAATGCATAATTTTGGATCAATATTTTTTTGTTTGAGTCCCATCGTCGTCTTCTAAATTTCGTTCCTAGCGCAATTTAGTACATTCATAAGAGATGAATGTTCACGCCTGTATAATTTCTCACATGAACTAATAAATTCTCATTACTTAACAAAACATTTAGATTTAGTTATTTAAGATATTGCGATTATTTAACTAGCTCTAGTTAAATATCAGCTTTAGCTATATTTAACATAATTAAATGAAAAATATCCCGTTACATGGGGGTCAGTTTTTTAAACAAATAAATAATATTACCTGACGCAGGCTGCGATTAATAATAAAATAAATGTGTTTTGTATTAATATCGCAAGCTAGACGAAATGTCAGCATTCTTGAATCTTCTTCTAATAATTCATGCAATACAAGAATACAGTATACTAAGATCGACGTAGCGACAGTTTTTTTTTTAAATAAATTATATGTTTTATTTTTTGATACTTAACGTGTCCGCTGATTATATCAGCACACGACATATAAACTATGGTAGCTTAATTCCAACCCCCAGCCGTTAAATCAATCACTTTGAAAGGGGAAATCCATTTATTTCACCAACAAATAATGTTTAGATATGCCGGTAATCGATCCTGGGACCCTTAGCTCAATAGGCAGACACGCTAATTTTTGAGCTAAGGTGACGGTATATTTTGTTTAAAAAACAATCCTAATTTTTGCGGTCAACATTTATAACATTTTATTATATTAATAATATATTATGTGTCAATGTTACAGCTGCAGATCACATGACTTGATGCATATATATATATATGAAAATAGTTTATGTAAATTTGTCGCTGTCAGATAGTTATTCCCACCGCGCTCTTACTATAGTTATCTAATTCGAACATATATTCACGAATAAACCTACACCGAAACGATATAAAGTGAAAATAGCTCAAAATTGTTGGAGCGCGGTTGAAAACCTCAAGATTCTTTGAGATGAGGGCGTATTATTTCCATCGCTCTGAAGCGCGAGAGATTCCAAGCATGGCGTTGTGTTTCTTGAGCCGTGTGGTAAGGTTTCCAATCTCATTTTAATGTATGGGGCGGAAGAAGCGTCATACAGCTCAATTATACAATCGCATTTAATTAGAAAAATCTCGAGGCACCGTTATGTGGTTATGCGATCCTAATACCTATGAATGGAATTTTGATTCTAATCCCCTGCAGTCAACGTTTGTGACGAACTTTTATTTATTTATTTTTTGATGGGCAGCATCCTAGTGCCCGCCCAGGTTAGCTTCCCCTCTACCACTAGCGGAGTTAGGGATGAGGAAGGTAGCAGTGGCGTGGCGTGGCGTGGCGTGTTGCCAAGGTACGCAGAGCTTGTCCAAATTGTACCTTTGAATTTTTCTTATCATACAATAGGACACTCATTGGACAGGTATCATCTAAACTACCTTACCATGGAAGGTATTTACGACCTATGTACTATTAGTAAAATGGGGACCAAGGGAGTGAGATTAAATCATAGGTAGTTTTTTTAAAGCTCTGCTTACACTGGAAACACCCCATGACATACATATCACTGAAAGTTAGAATTTGAAAGGAAATATGCCCATTTTTGTGTAGAAAAAGCGTGGGAAACTATTTAGGAAGGGGGGAGGGGATCTTTATTACACTCGGCTGGGATTCGAACCTTGACTTCTCCGTCACCAGTGGAATATAATAGACGAAAGTGAAACCTTGTACCCACGGTTTGTGTGGCATGGGAAATGGGATTAATCTAAGGGCTATGCACGGCAAACTTGTCTAGACGAGACCGACGCCTTTGTTTGCATGTCCACCGGTTCAGTTAGTCCTTATCTCATCCTTTATAACTTTATGATATTACTTTTCTCAAAAATTTTGATTGTATTATTGATAGAAGATTACCTCATAAACACAAACTATAATCGATTTTGGTGGTCTTGGGTAAAAGTGCTCGCCTCAGGACCCGATTTTCTTAAGTTCAAACCCAACCGGGGTCGACAAAAATGTTTTTGAGCTATAAACCTCCGTAGCACAGCTTTCTTCGGAGGAGAAGTAAAGCGATTATATCATGTTAAATAACCCTGGAAGGAATGTAAAAATTGTATAGAATCTTTTGCTCTCGCTCTTAGAAATTCTCGTGAGCTAATATAATTATTAGTTGGTTGAGAAAGTGCACGTTAAATACATAAAATAAATAAAAACACAAGATCCCTCTCTTCTCAATGATAAGTTTGAAAAAGTTAATGAAAATTTTTTTAACTTAATCGCCATAAAAAAAAGGAACTTAATGTAAACGTTTAAATACTTTTAGAGTTTTGAAATATGTATTTTGATTGTGTTACATCAAAGGCACATTTCTAATCTCTGTAGTTTGTATTATGTTTATGAAGTTTCGTATAATTTTGATGAAACAGTGAGTTATTTACAAATAGTTTAAGTGCTTAAAAAGGATAATAGTATTCTGTTAGGAAATAACTTTTAGGAAATACAAGTATATTTTACTTGCGATCAACTTTTATAACATTTTACTTTATTATTTGGTTATTTCCCAAATTATTGATAGATGTATATATAAGCGTATAGCCCGAAAGGGTAGTAAGACGCGGTGCTGAATGAATATATACTATCCGTTTGGTTTAAACGCTTATGTTCTAATTACGCTAATGGTTTTTGAGATTAGAAAGGTCATATTTAAGGAAGTGTACCCACATTTGCGTGGAGGAGTGGATTTTTTTTTAAACTACCCTCAGCACATCCAACCGATTGCTCCAGTAGAAACATAGAGTTTAGTTCTCTTCACATGAATATGTCAACAGTTGTTGAATATCTTTCATGAGCATAGCGGCACTCACTAAATGATAAACTTTTTAAATGAAGCGAAAGAGTTTTCATTAAATTCCGGGACATCCTTGACAGCTATTCAACAACTGTTGATGACATCCTGTGAAGAAAATTAAAATTTATGTTTCTAATAAAGACTTTTTTTCTTGTCCAGAAGAAAATGTTTTGCTAAAATTTATATAAACTATATTGCAACAAAATTGTCTTTTTTTTTTGTTCCTCACATTCTCTCCTTAACTATCATTATAGAGCCCGTCAAATTAAAATTCTTAACAGGAAATAAATTTGGTAGTCTAACTTTTTTTAAATCTACAGAACATTTCTCAGTTATAGTTATCATAATTGCTCGTTCAAAATGTGTCTAAAACTCTGGGGAAAAGATCATTTGTTTATTATTTGGCATCCATCATTCACGTGCGAATGCTTCTTTCTCTCCTAAACTTTATTAAGAAAACGTTTTGTAATAGGAGAATGTTAACTGATTTTAAGAAATGTTTCAGCGACTTTGTTCAATATCTTAGAAGTGTTTTAAGAGAGTGAATAAAACTGTATACCATATTTATTTTTCGAAATAAAATTGTTTAAGGGATGGCTTACTGTTAAATGATTTTTGAAAATGTCACAAAGTAAAACAGACCATTTGAGAAAGTATTTACAACTGTATCGTACATTTTATTTATAAATGTTTTGAATGTAGGCTTCGTTGACTCATCACAATTCCAATTTAGTATGTTTAGGTCAAGGAAAAGACAAAGGCTTTTATCTGGCTGGAATTCAGTACGTGCAGTCGCTCCACAACTTTGCTCGGGAAAAAACATATTCGATAATAGTGCTGCACCCACTAATTCGACTCCTTTTTAAACCGACTCTGTCATATATCGTTCACTATTTTATGATTATGTGTAATATTACCTTATTCCGCACTCACGTACAAGACACAGTACCATCCTAGTCACCGCTCCAAGGCCAGGGCTCACATTAGTTGGCCGCCGGAATGTGCCATCAACCCTTCTGTCTTGACGATCACTAGGAGAGGGAGTATTGTACCGTTATAACTGTAAGTGCTACGTCACCCCCACGGTGGTGCCGAGGTGGATCTTGGGCTGAGTATGGTTTAAGCCTATTGAAGTGAACTCTTGGGTTTAGTGTGTATTGAATACGGTACGTCACATCTGATAATATTTTCCTGACGGGGTAGGGACCCTGCCATGGTTTGTACAACTTAGGAGTCAAGCCTTCCCTTATTGCTGGTGTGTATAGCCACACTTTGTCACCTACTTCATATGCTTTTCCAGAGCAGTGGCGGTGATTTAGTTATTTTGTCTTTCCTTTCCTACTTTAAGATTTTTCCAGACTTATTCATATGCTGATTCTAAGCGATTACAAAGATCCTTTGTATACGAAGTGGGTGTAGTTGTATCCTCCACTTGCTCCTTTGGTCTCCCGTACACTATATCGATTGTTAAACGATCTTGTCTTCCAAACATAGCCTCAAAAGAGGTGTGTTTAGTGGTTTCATGTACACTCGTACGATATGCTATCATTAGCTGAGGCAAATTTACATCTCAGTCATTTTTGCTTTCATTTACCCTCTGATACATCATGCCCAATAACATACGATTAAATCGTTCCACTAAGCCATTTGACATTGGGTGCTAAGCTGTTGTTTGCGTCTTCACAATCTGTAATAAATCACATAAGTTTCTGATTACTGTCCCGTAGAAATTTCTGCTTTGGTTGGTGTGAAGTTCAGTAGGGACAACAAACCTGCTGATGAATTCATCCACCAGAACTTTTGCAACTGTGACTGACTTTTGGTTTGGCAGAGCATACGCTTCCACCCAACGAGTAAAGTAATCTGATACAACCATAACTACTTTCTTTCCTCGCTTAGTCCTTGGAAAGGGGCCTAATATATTAATATATCAACGTCAACCCATTGCAGTGGTTCACCAACCCTAAACTTCTGTAGTGATGCCTTAGCTATTATTTGAGTTTTTATAGCCGCACAATCGGGACATTGCTGGACCCACGCTGTGGTGCCTCGACAGAGATCTGGCCAATATAAACGTGAGAAAACCTTTTAAACTGTCTTGTGAATATCTAAGTGACCTCCAATGAAGAATGCGTGGCATTTATCTTTTAAGCACTCGTGGGACAATCAGCTGACGTCTATTGGTATTTTCAACGTCTTCAAAACGTCGATAAAGAACACCTTGCTTAAGTTCTAGTTGGTCCCACTAGGCCCACAAACTCGTGGTGGTTCTTCCAAGTGCCACGGCATCCTCCTGGAGTTGGCGGTTGTTAGCCTCTTTCCACTTTATAAAAGGACGGATCGCTATATCTTCTAACTGTACCGCGTCAAACCTATTCCCTACAGTCAAGCTAGACCTTTCGATCCTCTTCCCGGAAATCGACTCATAGAAATCCACATCTCATCATCATACCTTATACACACCTTCCCACATCCCAGTCAAGAAAATCCTCCCCAAATCCCGAGACCCAGCGCAATCATTCAGTTTCACCAATTTCACCTCACAGTGTAAATAATTAATCAAGTGTATGTATGTACAAGGTATTAATAATCATTCACGAGGTCAGGAGTCACGAAAGTGACTCTATTCTCGAACACAAATATAGCCCTTTCGCAGGCAGCCTGGTTTGGCATTACGGTCAAGTCAGTACAGTCCTGAGTCGGGCTACAAAATCACACACCTGTAGTATTCTGCAGGCTCATTTCATCTGTTTCATTTCATCTGGTATATAAGTTCATTCACGAGGTTAAGAGTCATGACAATGACTCGGTACTCAAACAACAAATCAGCCCTTTCGCAGACATCCTAGCTTGGCGTAACTGTCAATCTGGTAGCTCTGAGTTGGGCAACAGCCGAACGGCGTCTTCTAACTGTAACTGATATAAATCATCAGATGACACAGCAGACACAGGTGCGTCTAAAACTATGGATGTGACTATTGCGTGACTATTGGAGGTTGGGATTTTTTGAGCACGCCCATCCTGTAGTTGACTGCAGGGTTTCCATGTCCTGTGCTTCTGGGTTGAGGGAGCTTGGAACTGGCATTACATCGGAATTTTCATCAACACGTTGGTACTGGCGACAAGGCATTCTTGAAAGTCCGTCAGCTTTACCATGTTTCACACCTGGCCAATGTTCTACCATATAGTTGAATCGCGATAGACGTTGCAGCCACTGAGCTACTTGCCCTTCAGGTTCATTGAAATTATGGAACCAGACTAGTGCTATATGGTTTGTGCGCACACGCACTACCTCACTTCCTTCAAGATAGCAACGAAAGAAGTGGAGACAGTCAACCAGGGCTAATAGTTATATACGTGTCGCACAATACTACCTCTCTGTCTTAGTAATAGGGCGGCTCCAATAAGAAATGACGTTCTCTTCACCATCTTGAATCTAACTAAGTACTGCCCTGATTCCAACTGCGCTTGCATCACAATCCACCAGCTCTTCACACTCAAGACGGGGAAACCCTAAAATGGGGGCGGTCACTAATATTCTTTTTAGATCCTCAAAGGCTGTTTCATGAGTTGTATCGAACACAAATGGTACTCCTTTGTGAGTGAGTCGCTGCAAAGGTGCAGCAATCAAAGCAAAGTTGCGGATGTAGCAGTAATAATATCCGGTTGTGGAAATAATTAACTTCTTCTGCAGTTATGGTAATGGGCCAAGATTGAACCTTATTTACTTTATCTTTTGATGTAGCGATCCTTTGCGCTGATATTTTGTGTGCCAGAAAAGTAATGTGGTCCCGCATAATTTGACATTTTCTAGGCTTGATTTTGAGGCTATCATCGCGTATTCATGTAAAAACTTGACGCAGTCGTTCCACGTGTTGTTTCTCATCCCGACTCCATATTACCACATCATATAGGTACGCCATGCCGGTTTTACACTTGATACCTGCTAACACAAAATCCATTAGACGTTGGAAGGTAGCCGGTGCGTTACAGAGGCCATAGCTCATTACGTTAAATTCGTAGAGGCCATCTGCTGTAAAAAGTGCTGTTTTGGGACGATCTTTCGGTGCTATCTCGACTTGATTATAGGCGGCTGCCATGTCTAGAGATGAGAACAATGTTAATCCTGACAAACCCTCAAGTATGTTATCCATGCGTGGCTATGGATAGGTATATTTCACAGTCAGTTCGTTAAATTTTTGGTAGTCACAACAGGAACGAACGCCACCTTCTTTCTTTCCTGTAAGGATTATAGGTGATGCCCATTATGAGGTATAGGGACTCCGCTTACCTTGTTTCTCCATGGCACTGATGTTCTTACGAATATATTCTCGGTATTTATACGCAACGCGACGCGAATGTTGCTTTGCTGGTCTAGCCTCACCCGTTTCAATTCGATGTTATGTTAGGTTTGTACGACCACACTCAGAATCATCTTGTGCCACAATATCTGTAAACTCATTTAATAACGCTATTGTTGGATAAGGTCAAGCAATACAGCTCCTTGACGATGTTTGGTTTGTGAAGTGAGAGAGGAGCACGCAGGAGAAAAATTTTCTTCGTCAGGTAGGGGGCGAAAGTGGCTAATTGATGTCCCATTATACAACACAATATGGTCTGGTGATGTATTTAGAAGTCGGAAAGGTACCCTATTCTTGTGAGCTGTGACCAAAATATAGGCAGATAGAATGCCGTATTTTGCTGCTACTTGCAGGTTGGGCTCCAAGCAACCTTACAACTCTTCAAATTCTGAAGCCACTATTCCGCCATGTAGTAAAAACAGTTCACTTCTGTCAGGCAAGGTGACAGTTTCCGCAAGATTAACATGTGTGTATTTCTTGGAGATTGAATACTTAACATAATGGCATGGAACTTTAACTCTACCTATATTGAAAACGTCCTGAGAAGTAATTATATCAAACTTATGTGCCAATATGAATGACAAACCTAACAGAGCAGACTAGGAAATATCTTTAATCACAAAAAATGTTTGTGTGTACTTAGTATCACCTAGTATGATAGGTAGAGCTTCCCGACCTAAACCTGATGACTGACGTCCACTTATACCATGTATTGAGATCGTTGATGAGACAAGTTGATCCTCTGGACTCTTAAAGAGTTCCCACAAGTCTTATCGTATTACGTATTATGTAACTGCAGAATAAATTAGGAAATACATATTAATGGAGAGAATAGCTCCAGACGCGTAGATAGAAACTGGATTATTTATCGTAGAAATTTGAGTACTTGATGGAAGGCCAATGTAGGTAGGCGAAAACAATCTACATCAGCTATCGTGTGTTTCTCGAAAATGTGGCCACACACTCCCGCCGTACGTGCCCTCTTTTTTCACATCGAAAGCAACGTGGTCCCGACTGATCCCGTGTAACTCCATCCCGAAAGTCGCCTTTCTTTTCTCGAAACTCATCCTCTCGATGGTCACGGTATTTACAGTAACTGCACTTAAATACTTGACGCGCAGGATCAAGCTATTCTTGGGGACTCGCCAGAGACGTAGCATGAGGTCTTCTATCTTCTAAAACCATACGAAGTGCTCCCGCCACTGCCTCTTGAATTTATTGCTGCAATAAAACATGTGTAATAATTGTCTCTGCTACAGGAATAGTGGTGACAGCTACACGTTCAACTTGCACAGCACGCTCAATTTCTGACACTGTATCCATAATCTCCCCGCGACTTACAAGATCTATAACAGTTTTGGCGGGATCCCGGCACAATGCCACGCAAATGTCACTGTCTTCTATACACTGAATAAGCCGGTCACGGACTAGTTCATCCCAAAATTCTAGATTAAACTGTAGGTACGCATCTCTTGCTAAACGCTGCAGGTCAATTGCGAGTGTTGTTAAACACTCATTTGTCTTGCGGTAACGTGAAACGAACGCCGCTTTCTTTAAATCTGTCAGTAATGGTTTTTTGAAAAAAATCTTCAACTCAAAACACACTTTATCAAAAAAAAAATTTTTTTTGACTTTATCTGTGATAGAGCGCTAGACGCTTAGCGCTGATCCAGTAAGGGATAGCCCCAAAAACAAAGGACGCGATTCCTCCTCCCACCCGTTTTATGCGGCCAAGAGCTCGAAAGTAAAGAGCCAGTCTTCAAATGACTCATCCGTATCCCCGATTAATTTGGACGGAAACCAAGTTGAACCAGCCATAGTGCTAAATAAATAAATACCGTCAAAAGTACCATAGCTTATAATAGTGAAGAGTACCGTTCGTATCTATCAGATAGCATACACCCACCAAAGTACAGAGAAAATATAAATATTCAAAATATGTTATTGTTTTAGAAGCACATTAACTACTAAATACTCAAATTAAATAAACAGTACTAGATTACAACTCAATAATAAGCTATCTTTCTAGGCATATCACTTTTATACGAAACTATAACACGCACTGCATGCCACCAGTGTAATATTACTTTATTCCGCATGTACGTACAAGACATACAGTAGCAGCCTAGTCGCTCACACTGCCTGTCTGCTGGAATGTGCCACCAACCCTTCTGTCTTGATGAACACTAGGGGAGGCATTATTATACCGCTATAACTGTAAGTGCAACGTGTCCCTCCCACCCTCTACCCACTTGCTTGTTTGCCGTCACCACTTGTCACTACAGGTGCAATTATTTGATATCTTTATGGTTTATGCCATCGAAAAGACAAAGCTTTCATCCGGCTGGGATTCAGCACTCGTTGTCTCCCATGGCGTTTCTTGTAGATGTGGAGGGGAGGAACACCTTTGATAAAATGCTGCACCCACTAATTTGGCTTCTTTTGAAACCTAATCTACGTCATATATAATTCATGATTTTGTGTTGGTGCAAGTCGTTGCTTGCTCATTATCATGTGAACACGTACTTTCTTAATTGAAAGACATGTAACTAAATGTATGTATTTGTGAGTTAGTTATGAACGAGTCCGACACCTTAGCTCAGTCGGTAGCGTGTCTGTCTACTGAACTAAACGTCCCGAGTTCGATTCCCGGCATAGCCGAAAAATGTATCATTGGTGAAATGTGAGTTTACTCTTTCACAATGATGAATTAGTGACCAGACACAAGTCGTTGTGTCTCTCTTAGTCTTAAGTTATATTATAAGGCATATAAAACTACGAAAGACCTAACCAGTCAGTAAAGGGAAATATATGGCTTGAATTAAAAAATTGAGCCAGGCCAGAGGCTGGAAATAGTAATGGGGTATGCAAACATTTTTTGGTCCTAGGCTGGGAAGATCACGAAGGTGGTAGTAGTGTTAGGGTAGAGCTAGTTTTAAAAAAATCTGTGTTTTGTATCTGCAATGTTGGTCATATAGTCTAAGGCGTCAAGCTCGTGATATACTGGTTAGCTTAAGAAGGGTAGGTCAAGGCTCGAATCTCAGTTAGGTGCATAGGGGGTGTTTCTCCGCACGTTATTTAACATAGCACAAATATCAGTGGTAGGAAACTTTTGAACAAACAATCAAATCAGATTTAATTTTACATTCATTTTTAGTCACGTTGAAAAATTTAAATGATAGATATTATCCAACTGCCTTCCCCTTTTACTCCATTCTTAAGGTTTAATTAAATTAATGTTAAATTAGGCCTGTCTCTTCAACTTGATTGGCATTTAAATTGCTAGGTTAAATTCCGTATAAGCTTAATAAGGTTCACCCAGATTCTCTCATCGAGATTTGTTTAACAGTGATTCAACTTCTCGCCCCCACCCTGATGTAATGAGAAAGTGTGGGATTCCCGGAATTCTTACGAAAGTTTCACTGACAGACTGGCTAGGGTATTAGGTCTGGCAATACAACCAGTCGTACCCGCTTGTCGGACCCGTACTACTAATATTGTCTGTCTACAATAGCACACGCAAGCGTAGTCGCATGTAGGAATCGCTTGATGGAAGGAGATGAACAATGTCCATCTCTTGAGGTTATGTAATTGCGTTTACCTGCCGATCAGAAACCAATATAGCTGCACTACTGTATTTAACCAAACGCATTAAGTTATTTGGTCAAGGATAAAAATAAGGTAAATACAATATAATAAAGAAAATGGTGTTGCATTCTAAATTCTTTAATAAGAGTAGGCTAATAAACATTTAAAAAAGAGTTTTCATTAATAATTTGATTCGATTTAACTCGTGTTTGTAAACTTTATAATGGCGTGATGGAATCATGTTGGTTGAAATTACGTTCACCGACATTTTATTGTAGACAGTCCTTGATTGAACATAAAGCAAACACAGCAAGTCTTGCGAATGCGCTTTACGAGTGCGCGTCCGACAAGAGGGTGCGAGTTGTCGTAAACTGGGCCTTAGAGGGGTGAGCGAGAATTCTTAATATCTGGCGAGGCTTCTCCTAGTGTTTTCGAAGATTTTACTCAGTTTTCTTTTGCGTACTTTGCGTCTTATGGACTATCAGTTTAATTTTCGATAACGGGTCAGGGATGAGGTAGGTAGAATTGAGAGGAAATTTTTACGCTTGTGCTCAAATGGAGAGTGAGAAAATATTAAGGGGAAATAATACCATAGTATACCTAACCCGTATTCAAACTTTGACCTTCTGTCACCAGAAAACCAAACCAGACGAGATTGAAACATTAATTCACATGCTTACAGGCATGAGTGGTTATAAATTAAAGTTTTCTATTCCCTATTTAGGTAAATGGTGGTGCATTTTAACCTCCACTCACTCCACCCCTTCGCTTTAAATTTTTATTTCTGGTGCCGCACCTTACCACCCATCTGGACCGTTAGAATTTAACTATAGGCCTACTATTGGGGTAGAGATAAGGACGGTAGATTTTGGATTATATATATCCACATTTGCGTGGAGGGAGAGTGAGAAACCATTTAGGGATAAATACAAACCGTACACGCGGTCAAGATTGAATCCCCGACCTCGCCGTTACCGGTAAACCAAAACCAGATGAGCTTTACGTTTAGTCCGTGTGTCCCACCAACTCGTGTTTTTCTTAAATAATATAGCTAATATTTATTTATTTATTTAGCACCGCGTCTTACAACCCGTTTAGATTATATGGTTAAGTACTAATTACGCTAGTTGGTTAGTAATTGGAAGGTTGAATTTAGAGGTAAGTGAACCCGCATTTGTGTGGAGGGAGAGTGGAAAACTATTTAGGGAAAACCACCCCCAGTTCACCCGACCTAGTTTCGAACCTCGATCTCCCCGTTCTCGGCAGTCTAGCTCAACACGAAACTAGAGTGCTAGATAACTACGCCACCGAGGCGGGTAAAGTAGCTAATAAAAATCCCAGCGTACACTTCGGTCGCCGCATGTTGTACGACATCACTTTCACAATTGACTAGACTTTCAATGACGGCGAGATCAGTATTTGAATCCTGGACAGGTGAATTGAGGGTGGTTTTCCCTAAATATTTTTTCACTATAGCTCCACGCAAATGCGGGTACACTTTATTTCAATTCAACCTTCCTCATCTCTAACACATTAACGTAATTAGTACATATGCGTATAGCTTGGACCATTAATAAAACGCGGTGCTAAAAAAAATTGTAATAAATTATATCAGCATTAAAGGAATACCGGACAGATCAGCGCGAGGAGGTTATCAGATGTGATGGGTGAGTCCCACGGGTGGTTGTGTGTGTAGGACGAACCGATAATGTTATATAAGCAGTCCAGGTACTTATTACCTTGGTGACGGGGGGAATTGCGAGTGGGCTGACTTCCTGTTTCAGAGAGCGCACGGAAGTTAGGTTAGTAGCGACGTTTCCCTGCGGCCGCTCACAACGTGCACAGTTTCATCTTTAGGCCTACCTGGGACGGGAAAAGTCGAACGGAGACCGCGAAGTCTATCTCTCTCTCTCTCTTGCTCTCCAGTACAGCCAATCACCTACCGCAAGTATGGACGAGGCGGATTAACCTTATGTAGTACGTAGGTACAACACACCTCTAAATGGGGTAGTTAGGTTGACCTCAGGCTTCAGGTGATATGGAAGAGAGTATTTTTGGCTGAAATAAATAAAATATTGCTTCAATATAATATGTGTTTATTGTAATTCTCTACACGTAGTAATCGCTGCAGTCCTATAATATTTTTCATGAGTATAGTGAAATTTGAAAATAAACTTTTTAAATGAATGTAATAAATCCTGTTTGAATGACGCGACGCCCATGACAAATATTATTATTATTATTATTATTATTATTATTATTGGGAAGAACTGCTGTGTGGAAAATTACAATAAACACATATAATGAAGCAATATTTTATTAATTTGAGCCAAAAAAATAATTTTTGTAATAAAAACTTAAAATAAAAGACTGTCCTAAACTAGCGTCACTTTCCCTCTCACCTTGAGAAACGCTGATTCAACTATTGGAGGTGTCTCAAGGACTTTAAAATTGGATTATAATGATTAAGTGTTTTTATTTAGCTCATACTAAAAAGGACTACGAAAGAATTGGCTAACGAGCCTTAAAGATAAATTATACAGTTGTCAAAAATCGTACCAATTTTTACACACACACGTAGGCCTCCATGATTTTATACATGCATGATTTATTTGAATGTTCAACAAGGCCATCGTAAATAAAGCTTCCTCACCCCTGGTCCAAGCCAAGAGTTCCTCATTGGTTGAGACAGGGGCTCGAATGTAAAACGACTTTTGACCAGGCTATCCTCATATTTAAACCTACATAAATGGTTTAGCGTTTAGGAAGGCAGAGTTGGGAGGAAATATAGCCGTATTTGCGTGAAGGTAGATTAGGAAACCGTTTAAGAAAAAGATCGGGATTCAAACCACCGGCAAACCAGACCAGACAAGATGAACAAATTTGTAGTGTTTACCGATTTGGGTAGCCTACCGTTGTTGGTTAAAATAAAGGGAGTGGGAATTTTATGTTTTTATTCAAGTTCTAAACACAGATATTTTACTAGCGGTCGACATACAAATTCGACCATTAAAATTTTATTGCACACTTTAAAAAGTATACAATATTGTAAGTGGTGGTCTAGGGGTAAGGTGTCAAAGCTATATACATTGTGATTCACAGATTTCAAATATTTACAGTTCATGAGCTATAAGTTGACAAACTTGATATTTTATGTTTTAATGCAACATTGTTAAGGTAAAGTAATTAATTTGTGGGCCTGAAATTCATTCATATGAGGTGTACACAATGAAATATCTATAATATAAATAACAATAATATTAATGATAAAAATATTTTGTGAAATACAGTATTATATGTTATTACTAACCTATTTACATTAATATTACTAATATTAATATATACTATTAACATTAATGTATATTATAAATACTAAGTATTAATGATATTAATATTATATATATATATATATTTCACCTCATGTGAATTTTTAGACAAACAGTATTAGTATCTTATACTAAATTTCAGTGTGCATTAAAAGGTTGATGGTCAAATGACCTTAACTTTGAATACAGCAGTCTAATTTTCATACCTGACAGTCGGAAAAGTTATTACTCCTAGACTTACTTTCATGTATTCATACGTCAAGTCACGTGATCTGCATCTGTCACTTTTGAATTTTGATGGATGATATCCGTGCCTATAAAATAGTATAAATAAAATGGCAAATTCATGTATTCATACGTCAAGTCACGTGATCTGCATCTGTCACTTTTGAATTTTGATGGATGATATCCGTGCCTATAAAATTGTATAAATAAAATGGCAAAATGCTATCAATGTTGAATGTAGGCCTATCAAAAAAAGTTTGCATAAGACGTCCATTATGAAATTTGGACTGTTTGTATACGCCTATCACTGGCTTGGATATCTACTAATTGGATGGTGGGACGATCGTGTGTACTTAAAGTATTCAACACCCCCTTGAATCGAATCAAGGTCTCCTAGACACCTCTAATAACTTAAGTCACGGGAAAGGACAGTGGCTAATTTTCACAAACACATACACACAAAATTCAACATATGAACGAACATAAACAATGATTATTACTCTACTAGTGTTTTATCTTTACACCAATATTCAAATTATCACATTAGGCCTAATCTTAATTATTCGATAAGCGTGATAGTTTTTAATATAAATGTATTTTATTTTACATTTAAAATGTACTAAAATCATGCATAAATATAGTAGCTTTTACAATTGAATTCTAGTTATAGTTATCTGAAAGCTAAAGCTAAATTTAAATTATCAGAATTATTTTTAAGGGAATGGGGGAGGGGGAGATAGAAGGGCTAACTATTGGTTTTCTATGGATTAACAAATTTTTGTTCTAAAGTAAACATTGTTGAGGACCTTCTTTAAAATGTACATTGCTATTTATAAAAAAAAGTTATCATACTTGTTAACGTTTTAATAATTTATAAGTAAAAGATCAATAAAATTTGATAAACACTTTAAAGTTGTTTTTATAACAATGAGAATGTTAAATAAGGTCCCCAAAAATGTTTATTTTAGAAAAAAAATAATTGTATCAATTAATCAAATACGAAATGTTTCCAAACAACAAAATAACTAAAATCTCGCTCGAAGAGCATTAACAAACTTTTTATCTAAAATAAACATTGTTAGAAACTTTCCTTGACATTTACATTATTATAAAAACAACTTTAACATATTTACTGTAGCGTGTTGAATATTTAACCAATAAATTATTATAATTTCTTCTAACACTACAGTAAGCTTATATAACAATTAAAATATCAGAGAAGGTCACCAACAATATAAAAATAGAATACCTTGTGTAGATCTGGATTACGAACTGAAAAGGTTTACACGAACTTAACACATGCTATGGGATGAATGGCATCCTTATTATCCGTGTTCACAGGTGCAGAAATGAGGTGACCTTGCGGGTGCAACGAGGTGTAAACTTTGCAATGTATGCTGTTTTCAAACTTGGCGCGACACCATGAAAGAATTTCTGCGTGGTTCACAATACAACCGCGCGGCTGCACCACCATACAATAGCCTGCTCAAAACTTTTGGTGAGTGGATGGTTGGCGCAGGATAAGAAAAAGGAGTATGAAGGGGTGAGAGGAGAAGAAAGCTCTCAGATAAATATAAGCTTTTTGGCGTTTTGATTACAACGAAAACAAACATTACTACGCAGTATATTAAATTCTACTAATATTTAATACAGAATATGAAAATTAAAAATTAACAAACATGAGATTATTTTTTAAACACAAAATGTGGTTTATCGAACGAAGAAGCTATTTTCGTCTAGAGTTTAATTGTTATATTTTTTAGTGATTGCATTCTTAATTAAAATCCCATTTTTAATGAAGGATTCTTACCGATCTTCTTTTGACTTTAAAACTGTTTAAAATTACCAAAGTGATACTGAACTCTAATTTATTAAATTAGTTGAAGGTGAAGATATAGGAGACGCGATAAAAAGTCAGTGTTTTGAAGTTCTTACATTAAACTTTTTTTGGTCAAAGTAAAGTAAATATTGTTTCTATACAAATTTAATAACTTTTTTTCCTTAATTTAAAAAGTTTCTCATCTAATGCCGCTATGCTCATTACAGATCTTCAACAATTGTTGATATAATCCTGTGTAGAAAGTTAAACTTTATATTTGTACTAAAGCAATATTCTATATTGTTTTTTGGCTAAATAATGTTTTTCTATAAGAACTGCAAAAACACTGGCTTTTTTTCGCGTCTTCTTTGTGTCCGTCTTAAGTTAAGAAGATTAAGTCACCCTATGAAGTTGTGCAGTCAATGACCCATCAACAGTCCCAATATAATATATAATCAATTTAATGGTATCAAATATTAATTAAATACATTTTTTCCTTACTGTGACAACAAGAGCATGGTGTCATAAATATCGAGTGTTAAATATATGGTTTTCCGCGTGTGAAGGTCTGTGGTTATAATCCAAACGAGCACCCAAACATTTAAATAGGATACATTTTTAATAAGATTATGGTAGAATGAAATTTTAGAAAATACATATTTTTACGTGGTCAATATATATATATATATATTATATTTTAATATATTACTATAGCTATTTCCTAAGCATTGATTGATATTATAATTCCAAAGGAGACAGCTTCAGATCACTTGACTTATGACAGGAAGCAGTTTTAGTAACTTGTGTAACTATAAATTCGATGAAACCCAACCTCATGATTCGAATTTGTTATTTTATCGAGCTCCCCAAATTCTCGTGAATGGCCCGGACGGCACAGGGACGGTTAGGACCCACACAGACACCCCCTAGTCGTAGTGGTGGTTCTTGGATCGATACCCGATGGAGGCAGGGGTGACGGCAATGGATTCCCGCTGCATACCGTGCCGTCCGGATAAAGCTGTGCCTTGTTAAGTGTTTACTATAGCTCGGATGTTCGTTATCTCGCCTGAAACGTTTAATAAAATGGAAAGGATACATAAGACAAGCATAACATAAAGAGTTACGCTAAAACTCGGAGGAAATTTTTCATAGCTGATCTAAGGTAAGTGTACATTAGTGTACGGGCACCAACGTGGCGGGGAAACGGAGGGGTAGATATGGGTTTTTTTAAACGGGTGGGAGGGGAACGTTTAAAAGAGAGGGGGTAAACATAGAAAAAGAGGGTATTAAGGAGGGGAAAAAACACACGTTTTTGCAACTCTATACTTGAAAGATTACGTCTCAACTCCCGTACAGCATCTAACTTAGGTATATAGCCTACCTACCCCAATTTTCTTACGAATGGACATATCTGAGCGCTATTTAAAGCTACTAGATCTATCTTCATGCATTCGTACATCAGTTCATGTAATCTACAAACTACAGTTGTCAATTTAAATGGATTGTATCAATACTTATAACGTAAAATTAATAATAAAGTAAAAAAAAGAGCAATGTTTAACTAAAAAAAATATGTTTGCATTTTCAAAATATTTCTTCCAATCAAAATGTCCATATATATTACGGGTTTGTTTACTCAAGTTGACTGTACTTTAAGTACATAATGTGTTTCGCCTCAGTTAGGAGCAAGCTTGAATAGACTATTGTTACTTTTAATTCCATCTCTTTAACTGATTCTCTCAGATTGGAAAGATTTAAACGTGCCTAGTTTATTAGGTACCGGGGAATGCCAGGTCTCCGCCGTGGTTCGGATTCCACGTTAAACTGTAGGTCCTCCATTTCATCTCACAATCACCCTACCATTACACATTAGCGTAAGTGCGTATAACCTGAACGGGTAGTAAGACGCGGTGCTAATAATAATATTATTATTAGGTACCCTGAGTATTTTATTTGTTGTTTGGATTATAAAGTGTCCTACGTTCGACGTTGAATTTATTAAAATTTGAATTTAAAATTCAACCAACCATTATATTGTATAGACACCTATTTATATAATATAAAATGAATAATAAACTCGTATTAAATCTTTCAAAATTAGTTAAATTACTAATAACTAATTACGAATAACTAATCAAACTAATAAATAAAAACAAATCAGAAATAGGAGAAAAGTAATATGATAAATATTTTGATAATCTAGAAACTGAAATTTATTTAGTAAACCGTTTAAAATCACCAGGAAAAAGCTTAAGCATACCAATATAACCGCCTTTATTTGACCATCTATGAATTTTAATATAGCTTAAAGCTGCGTCCAGACTATCGAGCCGAACTTTGCTTGAACTGAGCCACGAACCGAGCTCTGTCTTTACGCGTGGACAATTTTTCAAGCCAGCCGAACTTCGAACATTCCTGTGAGTCATATTTGCTTCAGGAAATTATTTACTTCTGTGTAGACACAAGCAGTACACAGTGATTATTAATTCGACATACTTTTTTTCTGTACACTTCATACTAAGACACTCAAGAACACGATAAAGCTCAAGTCGGGTCGAAGAGAGAAACCACAGGAAAATTTACCCCGCTACTCTTTCGAACCCCCCCTCCCTCCTCTGCGCTTATACACCTAAACTATGCCCGAAATCTCAGGCGTACCACTGACCCTGTTTTAATAATAAAATAAAAAGTTGCAAGTGCATGGTTCGAAATTCAGGGTCGATTACACTGGGCGAGATCACTAGCTACTACTCGCTGGCTTGTAAACTCGTGCGCGAGTAAGCTTGTTCCAACAATCTCGGCGAGTGTCGATAACTCTGAGCCACCAAACTTGCTCACTCGCTCAGTAGAGGTGTTTTCATTTTTCAGTGGAGCTGTTTTCCTTTTTCGTGAATAGCTTTGTTAATCATAATGTCTGGAGTGAAGTGGAACAGTAGCAACATTGTAGACTTTTTACCGAGTTTATGAACAATATCTGGTTCTGTGGAACATCAAACATCGTGACTGTATCAATGTAAATCTTAAAGATGTGGGTTTTTTTTAAATGTGTGAAGAACTTGGAAAAGAAGGATTTCTTAAGGTGATGAATGAAAAGCAGCTCAAAGCAAAAATTAAGATTTTGAAATACGTCTACCGGTAAGAATTAGATAAAAGACTGTGACAGGTCACACGAACGCTAATCTGACGGGGGTTACGGCTGATTACATGGGGAGCATTTCAAGTGCGTGGCTGTCGAAACCCCCTGCGATTATAAAAATGTCGCAGCGCTCAGGATGCTAGTCTGACCCCTCTCATACGAAACAATGCAATACACTAGAGGAGGGGTTGGCAACCTTTTTGGGCTCCGATCGACTTTTACATTCATCAAAGTTCTCGCGATCAACCCTCGTTTTCCAAATCAACTAATAATTCTTCTTTTTCTATACATCTTGTATTTATTACTTAAATACTCCAATACTTATGTCCCTGCCTTTACAGAAATAAATAAAATGTACATTCCATTTACCTTGAACGGCAACAGTCTTACCTTGACGGATTACACCATGGCCCTATCTTATAAGTTGCACCATAGTGGAATAATGCAAGGTAAACTTGCCTTTTCACTATGATATAGTGTTTTTTTATGCGATAGACTGAAAATTGCGGTGAGATCAACCTTTTGCCGACCCCTGCACTAGAGCAACCTTGTCGCAGCGTTCACAACGCTAGTCTGTTCCCGGACCTAGCGTCGAAGGTTGATCTGATTGTTGACTTGTGTTGACAATAGGTAGACGAACCATGGTGGTGGTGGATCCAGCCTCAAGTCCGACATCGGGAGGAGAAGTAAATCCCGTACCGACGCCCAACGTCAGGTCGTGCGGCTGCGCGCATCGCTTCCTTCCGTCCGAACACAGTTCACCAGGTAGGCCTGTTCCATGACGGACTTGCACCTGTACCACTTACTTCAGTTCATTAAAAGATATTGAATTGAAAATAGGATGGCAGCTATCACAACAAAAATAGGACAGTAGCTTGACTAGACTAGACAGACGAATGTGTCCATGCATGTTAGGAATGTTTTACAAAAATAAAAATTCCTTTTTTAGAAAATGGCGTATGTAATAGTCGTTTTTCATTTATTTGCGGTATTTAACGTGCACGTTCTGTACTGACTGATTATATCAGCACATGATTTATAAACTAACTTAAATATATAACAGACACAACATCCAGCCCCATGGACGTTAATTCATCATTGTGAGAGGGAGAGTTCACAAATGACCAGTAGTATATTTTTTGGCCATGCCGGGAATTGAATCAGGGACCCTTAGCTCAATTGACATACATGCTACCGACTGAGATAAACTCTCGGATCGTATTTACAAATCAATAATTGGAATTTTAACGAAAACTTTAGAGTAATTGATTATATTTTTAAAATTGTAAATAGAGCTGTACAAAACTCAAAATGAATCCATTTTATTCAAACTTTTTTTCTAAAGAAAAATGATACATCTTTCGTTTGTTTAAAATATGAGAAAGTAACTTTCCAATATGATTATGTTCTGCCCATCCATATGTGTTTAAATACCACTAAACATACTACCTACCCTATTTTCAAATTACACACACAAGTTTCCATGGTGGCTATCAGTGTTCTTAATAATCAACAAAAACGGAATTCAGTGAGAAACAAAGGTTGTCATTAGAATAACTTTGTCACTATGAGCTTAGGCCAAGTCACAGCAGGCCCTATTTCATTGAGCAACAATGACCTTGTAAATAAACAAACAGACGACTCGTGGCCTATCGACACGCTAGCGCGAATGTACTCGTATTGTAGGTGGGCCATGAAGTAGGGGGGATTGTCGATTTCT
>CABFOV010007112.1:19163-30439 GCA_902141375.1 Timema poppense | reverse complement strand
TGGAAGAAGTGTATCACGGTGGTTTGGGTTTTTTGAGTGAATGAGTATAGATTGAGTGAAGAAACAAATATATGAAGGTAGAGTGTATGGATCAAAAAGAAGGGGTAAGACATGTAAGACGTGACTAAATGTTGTAGACGAATGTGTGAAAAAGAGAAACATTAAGAGTTTTAATAATAAAAGAGCAGGTATGACTGAAGCGAAGCGAAGTATGTAAGGATAGGGAAGTGTGGAGAAAGTTAGTGAGGATGTATTAAGTACGGAGTTGTTGTTTTTGAGCTATATACACAGTTTCTTGCGTACCCCGTAGGGAATGGCGAGATAAGGTTTCTAAGCATGCATATATGTAGCTCACATATGTTTGATATTTCACTTCGAACTGTGTTGTGATGACGTTCAGTAAACATCGTCCAACATTAAAAGCGCAAACAATTTTCTTACTTTGATGAAATAACTCAAATATTGCACATTGGAGCGAACGTGCGTTCCAGAATGCGCCGAGCGGCTCGTGAAAACACACGAGGCTGCCTGTTCATTATTAGTTTTGTTATTTTTTACAATCAATTAAAATTTATCTCGATTGTCTCTTTGGAATGTAATTGCCTACCATCCTATCTTTATGACGCGATTTTGAAAATGTAACGGTTTTATCTACGGAGGTTCATTGTCTTGCTCATTGTGTATTGATAGAGTTATTGCTGCCTGAGATGACGTAATAAAAACGGAAATAGCTCGTGAAATAGTTTTAAAAATTTCCTTGTAATTAAAATAAAATGAAAACACCACGTTTGTGACTGAGGGTGGTTCCTTCTAAATAGTTTCCCACTTTCCTTTCACGCAAATACAGGTAGATCATATTTACTCCATTAGAGAAATTAACATATTTATTATGTTTATAACCTGAACAGACATTATGACGTGGCGATTAAAAAAAGTTTGATAACGATTTGTTTTAATTATTGCGTGTCTGTGCTATATCACTCGTAGCCCAGTTTGTGGAAAGATCAGCCCGTACTAATGTACCGTTGTACTCCCGAATGTACTAATCGTACGTCCTTTCCGTGGAGGCTCTTTCCATGTTCCGATGAGGTGATAGTGAATATGAGGTGGGGAACCAGTAGAAAGGTGGTCTAAGGGTAAGGTGTCAGGGGTTCAAATCCCGGTCCCGGCACAGATTTGTCTGGTAGCCAAACCCTTCCTTAACCTCTGGCAAAGTGTGTGCTTTCAAACTTTGTGAATGTGTGAAATGCCGGGTGTAAGTCCCCTCTGCTTTCCGCCATCATCATTTTCACGTATCACCCAATCATCTGGGGATAGCGGTGTCCCCAACTCAGAAATGCATTCTTCCATACGCCAGAGAGCAGAGGGGAGATAAGGGTCGAATGAACGGGATCTAGACTGTTAGCCCCACCCACCACCCCATTTTAAAATAATCTGTATCAAACTATTTATTGGTTGTTTATATTCAAGACATTTGTCTAACTCGCTCATGTCGCCAGCCCTGCCAGTTGCTACAGTTAGACTCAATAATACAACTGGTGGAGAGACGAACCAGGATGGCTCAGCGGTGCGTCCAAAGACAAGGAAGGGTCCCGGGTTAGATGTACATCACCATCTGGTGATCTGAGTCTGGAACTCTTCAGGCCGGCCTCATAACAGTCAGCAGAACGTCTGGTGGGGGACATTCACTCAATCCCAGGGCACCTCCAACCCACGTCTCGGATGTGCCCTCTGTGCGACTCTTGCTAGTCGACAAACCAGGGGCTACCTGTGACGTCACGGAAGGTCGGGATATATTTACCCGTGCTAATGAATTTACGTTTCATTCGGCGAGTTTTAACGATATAACGTTGAAACGAAAAACATGAATTCTTAAATACTTCTAAAAATAGTCCTACAGTGTCACAAAATCATTATTCTTATCTTTAAGTAGTTTTTTAAACATTTTTTTTATAAATCCTCTAAAACGTAGACTATTTGGCTCCGTCACGAAAATGTCCTGTAGGAGTCTTTCCGCTGGATGGGGATTAAAACGTCCATATCTATCCAGAATAGGAAATAATAGAAACATGTTTTAAAAAGAAAGGAAATATTTTAGTGACTGTGTAAACTCGTCAGAGGAAGAGGGGAAGTGTTGTAAGCACCTAACAAGAGACCTCTCGGGGTGAACTGCTCATTTTCTTCCCTCTCTTTCTATTTTGTACATTGGCGTCTACGTGTGATAATGCTTAGACTGCTTAGGTGCCTCAAGATAAGATGTAGCCCGCTTCGTAAAATAGCTTCGAAATCTCCAAGAAGGCAACGTCATTAATGGACTACAGCCCAGGATAGCAACAAATATATCGCTACTTTATCGCACCTAGGATCTTCTTGTGCATAAGACGAATGAGATTACTTGCTTTGAATATATTTGTTTGAGTTTAACTTGTTTGTGAGCAATTTTTCTCATATACATTTATATTATTCTCTTTACTCCACTTTTACATTATATTTATATTATTCTCTTTACTCCACTTTACATTATATTTATATTATTCTCTTTACTCCACTTTACATTATATGTACAGTACCCCCATGGCTTCTTTGGTGCTAACTGACAGCTTACAGCTGACAGCTAAAAGCTTTGAAAAGCTACCAAACCAAATTATGAATCCCTACGCCGAACCATATGATCTGCAAAAACATGTGTTTAACAGCTGTCACTTCTGACGGTAGGTTATATACCTAAATGTTGACTGTCAGAAGTCAGCTGTGAGCTGTCAGTCAGCACCAAAGAAGCCATGGGGCTACTGTATATTACATTAAAGGCTTCTGGAAGTGGAAATGATGTGGTCACTAAATAAATATATTCTAATGTTATCCTCCCATCTGCGTTTAGGCCTTTCCAATAATCTCTTCCCATTGGGTTGGCCAGTCAATACCCTGAACACGGTTCTAGATTCTTCCATTTGCGCTGCATGTCCTATCCATAGTAATCTGAGACTTGATTATCCTAACAATGCCTTGGGGTTAATACAGAGTATGTAACTCATTGTGTAACCTTCTCCACTCCCCAGTAGCCTAATCCATTTTTGGACCAAATATCTTCTTAAAAACCTTGTTTTCAAACCCTCCAAATTTCGTCATATGGGGTAAGAGACCACCCATAAAGAGCAACTGATGAATTTATTGTTTTTGCTATTGTGAGTTTACATCCTTGAAAGTAGGTGAGATATCAATAACTTACTGACCGAATAATAGCATTAATTTCTCGACTCTATTCTTTTCTTAATTTTCAATATAATATTGTTGTTGCTAATTAAAAGTGTCCTAAGTATTTAAACACATTAATCTTGTCAAATGATATTGTTCTAGGTAATCTATAATCTACCTAACCAAATCTGTGCTCTCTGTGTGATCTGTGCTTAGTATTTTTAGCGTTCACTTCTAAACCTTAACGACATGAAAATAGGCCACTCTAGAATGTAATCTATACTACTAAAATGAGCTCGCTATAACCGAGAAAAAAAATGTGTCAAAAAGTAATGTAATTGCTTCGTATCCAATGTATTGTTATATTTTCTACACTATTCCTAGTTTGTAGTACATAAACGTTGTGCTCATTTACAGTAGCCCCATGGCTTCTTTGGTGCTGACTGACGGCTTTGAAAAGTTACCAGACCAAATTATGTATCGCTACGCCGAACCATATGATCTGTAAAAACATGTGTTTAGCAGCTGTCACTTCTGACAGTCAACATTTAGGTATATACCTAAATGTTGACTGTCAGAAGTCAGCTGTGAGCCTTCAGTCAGCACCAAAGAAGCCACGGGGCTACTGTACTTGAAGGAAATTACGTTACACAATAAACAGTAATAACCAACAGATGGTACCTACCGAAACTATTTTTAACAAACTTGTAAAGCGATAAGGTTGCTATAAGATCGCCAGCTAATAAAAAAGGATAGCTGAACCACTGCCAACTACTGTCCATAGAAGTCCTAAATCAGTACTTTCAATTTAAGTAATGTTTTAATATCTTGAGTGTGGATACACAAAACCTTAGCAAGCATATCAATATCGAAGATTATGATAACTTAAAGAATCAAGATATATTAACTCCAAGCTAAGTGTGACCAAGAAACTAAAAAAAAAGAAAAGTTTTAGTAACTATTTCGCCTCTCATGATTAAACAAACTTTTGTTCTAAAATTTTATTATCATTATTATTATTATTATTATTATTATTAGCACCTATTATTATTAGCACCGCGTCTTCTTACCTGTGTGTAGTGGTAGGATGGTTGTGAGATGAAATGGAGGACCTACAGTTTAACGTGAGATCCGAACCACGGTGGAAGCCCGGTATTCCATACATTCACAAGTTGTGATTAATATACGTCTTGTCAGAGGTGAAGAAAGGGTTTGGCAATCAGATTAATCTGTGCAGGATTCAACCCTGGACTCCCAGAACAGAAGTGTGACACCTTACTCCTAGACCGCCAGGTCACCGTGATCTAAAATAAATATTATTGGAGAGCTTCTTTAGTATCTTCATTGTTATATGAATCACACATCCATATTTATTGGAGTGGTAATGATTTATTACTGAATAATAATTATGTAAAGGTTGATTTTGATTCTATATAATAATGAAAATGTTAAGGAATTTGCTGAAGAATGTGGGTTTAAAACAAAAATTTGCTAATCAAAAGATTATAAATGATTGCCAACAAAAATAACTCAAATAATTCAAAACTCGCTTAATATAGCAATCACGAAAGCCATACGCAAATTTAAATAAACCTGGACATTATGATTGCACATAACAAGGGACTCTTCATTAATACTATTAAGTTTTTAATTATTTAGAGTAAAAAAAGAGTTTGTAATATAAACATGAACACAACATAGGATCAGTGACGCAGGAATGGGGGAAAATCTTACCCCCCTAAAATTGAGGGGGGTATAAATTATAATTTTTGCCCCCCTAAAATAATATAGTAAAACTTTAAGCTAGTGTAAAGATCTTGTTGAGGCAAGATACAAAGTTCACACTAAGCTAGCACAAAAATAAAATGTGCTTGAAGCACACACTGTTGGAAAACTGATAGTGAAACCAGCTACATCAGCTACTGCAGAAAACCTTGTTGAGCTCGACTGCCAAGGACGGGGAGATCGAGGTTCGAATCTCGGTCGGGTGAACTGGGGGTGGTTTTTCCTAAATGGTTTTCCACTCTTCCTCCACGCAAATGCGGGTTCACTTCCTCTAAATTCATCCTTCCCAATTCTTAATCCATTAGCGTAATTAGTACTTAAGCGTATAACCCGAATGGGTAGTAAGAGGCGGTGTTAAATATAAAAATATAAAAAGCTACTGCAGAAAGAAGTTTTTTAATGTTTGTACGAAAAAAAACCCATCTTCGCTCCACGATGAGACTAAATCCCCTGTGTCTGCTGAATGTATACCCTGAGAAGCTCAACAAACTTGAAAATTGCAAAACTAGTAAGTGGTCTTATAGCTAGTAACGAATATAGAGCAAAGGTGTAAGGAAGCCTACTTTAATTTACGGTGTTTCATAATTTTTAGTTACGCCACATCAGATATAATTTTTCTTAATTTGTTTTGTGTGTATTAATTCTAATGTTTGGAATGACTAAAATAAATTAGAAAAAATGACGATGGGACCGTTAAATACAGTTATCCTTCGCTATACATGATATCACTGTACGCGTTTTCACCATAATATGATTAAGAAATAATAAAAATAAGTCATGGTAGGCTGTAATTTAGCAGTCACCCTGTGCGGTGGGGAAGTGACCTTGTGCACGCACATTCCGGTGATTACAAATATCTTTACAGTAAAGTTTGATGTTAGGGGGGTGGTGGTATTGACAACATTGGAGATGCATGGGCAGAAGATAAACAGTCCTCTATGAAGGAAGTTTGGAAAAATATTTCTGACTTTCATGATTTTGATCCTGAATGCGAGCTTTCCAATTCAAGACATGATATCGTTGACATCTAAAGAACTCACCAATGAAGATCTCCTAGAGATGGAGAACGGCATAAAGGATGAAGAGGAAGAGCCCTATGTTGTTGAGCTTATCAAACAACTTCAACAAAACAAATTGTTGAATATTTTTAACTCATTGACAGTGCAATTAGAATTATTGAAGAGAATGATCCTAACAAGAATAGAAGCTCCAAAGTTGCCAGAGAGATTGAGTTATACGGATTGCTACAAAACACTCTATGGAGAGAGGAAGAATGATGCCCGTCAGCTGAGTCTTAACCATTTAATCAAAAAAGTTGAAAATCTTCAGTTTAATGACCCAGGGCCTTCACGACAGCAAGAGCTGTCAGGAAAGAGCCTTCAAGAGAGTAGGAGCTTACTGCCCCAGAGCCTCCCAGAGAGCAAGATCTTACAGTCCAAGGGACTTCAAGAGATCAAGAGCTTACCGTCCCAGAGCCTTCCAGAGAGCAAGATCTTACAGTCCAAGAAACTTCAAGAGATCAAGAGCTTACCGTCCCAGGGCCTTCCAGAGATCAAGCGCTTACCATCCTAGAGACTTCAAGAGATCAAGAGCCTACAGTCTAAGGGGATTTTCCACTGATTCTACTGGTACCCAGGGTATTCACTCGAGTTTACTTGGATGATAGCTCAAAAAGTTACTAGAAATAGTCCTTAATGTATCCCTTTGCCAACAGCTGACATCTGTCACTTTGGAAAACTCTAATGCAAACGTAATGGTTGGTAATGTATGAATGTGATAGTTAACCGCTGTAATTTAGGCCAATATTATTTATATTTATTTGAAGTCGCGCACAAAGCTTATTATCGTTTTATTCCACTTAAGAAAAATATTCACATCACTTTCACAAAAGTTCTAATGAAAAAGCTTCAAAATGGCGCCCGACGAATTTAAACTATGTGATTGATCATGATGCAAACACGTTCTTTACAACGGCGAACCCACGCAGTCAATACAAATATTTTATTCAGTTCAGCTTTTAGTTGGAATTCAATTCATTACATGTCTAGAATTTCATTACAACTACATATTAAGTTATACATACAGAATACAGAAAATACAAAACCAAATATTACATTTATATAAAAGTTACATATTTCAGAATCATACCATACAATTTTGGGCATCCCAATACAATTTACAAATATTACCTTGCCTTTGTGATTATGCATCCAAACCATCGCCAATTAGAAGGTGATCCGAATCCACAACACCGAACTTGCATATAAGGCATTCTTTTGTTGGAAGAATTCCTATTCTACTTTCTATTTAGGTGTCCAGCCAAACATTCGTGGCTTGTAGTCAATCTAAATTTCCCTTTGATTTATTTACTAAGTCTATGCTATGAGTTTCCATAACTTTTTGAGTGTCTCTGGTGGAACTGGTTTGTGACCGAATTGCACCTGTGTACCTTTTTTGGCCACTAGGTCTGCTGACTCATCGCCTTCGATTCTCACATGCGAAGGTATCCATTGGTACATTATATATATTTTTTATTTTCATGAGGTATCTTATGGTTTGTTTTATTTCGGTTATGTTATCTGTTTCTGTAGATTGGTTTGACGAGACCAACCAATATGACAACTTTTGTAAAAGAACTTATTATATACTTGAGGTTGTTAACTGCTTGCAGAATTGCGTGTATTTCTTTATCGAAGTTTATTATGTGCTGCCTGACAGGGGCATATTGAGAGAACAATTTGCATTGCACCCCAACCGTATCATTGATTTTTGACCCGTCTGTATATATTCTATTCCATTCTGGTTCTGGATACTGTTAATTTATCATGTTTAGCGCAGTTTCTTTCAGAACCATATCATTGTTGTCTTTCTTTTTGATGTCATTCATTGTCAGCTGGCTTGCTATGTCCATGCAATCTAAAGGATTGACTAGTTTGTTGTTACTAGCTATGGGTGTATTTGCATCTAGGTCATTCGGCATATTTTGACACGCTTCTCTGGGTGTTATTTGCGTTTTTAAGCAGCTTAGTGGGCAGTTTTGAATCCAGTTTGCCTTTATTTTGATGAATGTACTTGGCTTACTTTATCTCCGTAGTGATAGGGGAAGGGGGGTCGTTGTCTATAATGGCATGGCAACAGTGGGTTTAGTATTGACCGCTCCAATTATGAGGCGAAGGGCTTTGTTCTGAGCTCTGTCGAGGACGTCCAACTTTTCTTGCGTGGGGCAATCAAACTTTCACTTCTATATCTGATGATAGGCTTCACGTACGTGCTATATGTCCTATTTAGGGTGTTTTGAGCGCACCCTATGATTGCTATCTTTTTCTATACCTTTTCTTTAGTTGTATGTACATGATCAGCAAAGTTCAATTTATTGTATAGAACTACACCCAGGCATTTAGTGCTTCTGCTCTTCTTGATTATGTTATTTTCAATCTTCAAATAGAAATATGAGTTTTTATGCCTTAATAAAATGAATAATTGGTATACAGTTTATTCAGTTAAATATTTTGAAATACAATGAAATAATAATAATTTGTTTTATTATAGTATATAAAAAAGGACAAATATTCTCTTTTTTCCAAGTAAATACCATGCTTGTATTAATGTATCCTTTATACTACACGTAATAGATAACATTCCAAAACGAAGAAAAATTACTTTTAATTATGTTTAATATATTGTTGTGGATTGGATAAAAATACATTAAAATTAATTAAACTTAGGCTTACGTTATTTTTAATGTAAAATTTAACCTTTAATCAAAAAACATATCATTTATAATAAAACAGTGATCTTGTAAAAGTGTTGGCGACTCAAAATCTAAACATATGATTGTTCAACTGTCATTCAGGTAAAAAGCTATGGTGAATATACTATAATCACTCCCCCATGAAGACGACAGGCTAGCCAACAAAGCCGATAGTTTTAAATTAATAATGACTGTATTTTCCGCCAGGATCGCTACTCGCTAGCGTTTTACAACCCTGGCAAACTTGTGTCTGTTAGACATATCCTTGTCTTTCCCCTCTCAAACGACAGACGACCTTGAAGAAAACAACGGATATCCCCCGCCACCTCCACAGTTACATTATTGTACTAGTGCTGCATAGGGGTGAGAAATGTAACTAATTTTTAAATATAAACCAGCCTTATAGACTTAAATCAATTTGTTAGCATGTTATTTGAGCCTACATTCAACCGTCTTACTACCCGTCCAGGATATACGCATTCACAAAACATATTAGTTGTGATAGGGATGAGGAAATTATAATTTAAAGAAAATGTACACGCATTTGAGAGTGAGAAGCAACTTAAGAAAACGCACGGTAACATACTCGGTCGAGATTCGAACCCCAACCTGGCCATCACGGGTAGTCCAGACAAGACGAGACTCCCAGTGACGAGGTTTTGGTCTGCCTTTCCGGTCGTTAAACGAATTAATCTACAGTCCGTTTAATAGAAAGGGTCTTTTACAAAATACAGACACATTTCTTACAACATTTTACTATAGTTGATAGTTTATAGGTATTAATTAGCCCTTTTGCAGATTTCGCCTGTAACCGATACCGATATTTTGTTGTTGTTGAAATATTACAAAAGTGCACAGTAACAACCCTCAAAAACAAGAATTATCTGATTTTGCCACTTTTATACTTTTCATGATATTAGTTTTCTTGAATAAATGTTTGAATTAAAGTTTTAAGCGTTAAAGTTAGTTAGATATAATATCTAATTTTGCACTTTTATAATAAACAAGCATGTTTATAATTACAAATAAATTAAAATACCAATACCAAACAATAAATAAAGGAAAAGCACAAACTTTATATTGTACACATAAGAATAATAAACTTAGTTTGTTTATGAAACCCCTTTATAAATAATAACATATTTAGGACCTATCATATTAAACAAGAAGATTCAAAATCATAAACAACACATTAAAACATCAATTAGCGCGGTTCTGTGCAGCTAGCCCCTAAAGTACGCAATAGCACAATAACGATGCGTTATATCGGACGTATTCGTTGTTTTTGCTGTGTGAATAAGTTACGGTTACGTAAATAAAATATAGTTTAGTTAATTCAGCCAATGGAAAAAATAGGAGTATATAAATTAAAATAACTCAAATTCAAACCGAAAATTATTCAAACAGAAAGAAAAATGCCGTGCACATGCGCGGTCCTCGGCCCGTGCAGATGTAGCCAATATTCCATATTGGTTTGGTAAACAACTTTTATTTATTCAGAACTATGTTACTTGTAGCCATAATAATGTATTTTTATTTTATTATAAATCCACAAGTAAAATCGTACTGTCCACCTTATATTGTTTTTGATAGTGTTTAACTTTGTCACGTGACTTTATTTCTAATATATTTATCAAGTATTTCATGATTTGAAATAAACCTTAAGGTAAATAAAATTGAATGGTGTATTTTGTTTAGAATGTTTGATTTGCTGTTTGCTATAAAATGAAACATCCAACGCATAATTAAAGAATTTGTGTTTGCATGCAAGAGAATGTATTTAAATATTTTTGTTTGAACTATGAATTATATTTTCATGACTTGAGAATTTAAAATATAGCTATAGACTGAATTATCGGCGGATAATACCTGCATGATAAAAAACCGACTTTTCTTGGCCGATTGTTCCAATATTGGCCGATAAATCGGATCGGTTATCGGCATCGGCCCAGCCTTAGTATTAATATATCTACCAAAAGTGACAACTGCACATAACGTGACTCGACGTATGGATACATGAAAATAGATCTAATTGCGTTTCTGGCTACATGTGCGTGTAACCCGCAAGATATCAAGACGCAGATAAAATTAAAGAATGGTAAATTCCAAAATGCCGTCACGAGCTAGCATTGAACTAGAGTTTCTAGACCAGCAGTCAGCTACGCTAACCACCCAGCACTTGTCTGGGTTATGTTGAGAGGATATAGCACGGTGCTAATGGTCAGGTTGTCAGTCTTGTCAACAACACTGAGCCATGTATTGTTGTATTAATTGTTCCGTGTTAATTGCTTGCGACACGCTGAGGAGTGCTAAGTGGAATGGCCTATCCTGAGGAGCGCGCAATTCTAAGTTGTCAGTTGCCGTGACTCGTCATGTTCAGCAAGTTGCTCAGGTTCATACAAGGTGAGTGCTTCCAAGTTGCTCCAGATAATGTGAGTGCTTACTCAAGTTGCTCTGGTTCATACAAGGTGAGTGCTCTCTCAAGTTGCTCTGGTTCATACAAGGTGAGTGCTCTCTCAAGTTGCTCTGGTTCATACAAGGTGAGTGC